>MU227963.1:1665997-1686601 GCA_018584345.1 Thuja plicata | reverse complement strand
GCCCTTATCAAAGGATACTTTTGAGTATCTCAGGGAGAAGTTGGGAGTAATTCCCTCTCCTAAGTCTGTTTAGAAGAAGCAACAAAGACATCAGTCATTAAGTGACTGATGAATGGTTGACTACTCTGCTTCTGGAGTAGTACCTGCACCTAAAGGACTATGGCACCCTTTTCCATTGATGTCAAAGGGGGAGTATATAGTAAGGAGGAGTATGTACTAAGGGGGAGCATATACTCTAGGGGAGTATATACATGGAACAGAAACACAAACAAAGAAACTGCAACAATTTAGAGAAATATTTGATGAGGATATTGAGAAGATTGTAAAAGAAAGAGGACACCATGAATAGAGGATGTTTTTGATATCATATGTTTCCATCAATGTCAAAGGGGGAGATTGTTGGAGATTTGATTTTGAGCAGTTGATTGATTGTATGTTTGTCATTGATGACAACATATAATATATAGTAGTAATTCTGTATGTACTTATTTGAATGATGATATGAGGACTTTTGTGGATAGATACATGTTTTTGACATGTTTATTATGTTATGTTCATACACACAGACCTAGATATGATGTTTCAGTAAAGTTATGTAATTCTGTTATTAGCAGTTACAGTTCTGGAAGTGTAAAGGTTTAGGGCCGACGTATATCACGTGTTTCTTGAGTTGCGCCTATCTTCTATTTATGCATGTGTATATTTATGATTAGTTATGAGTTGATGATATTAATCCAAAGGTGCCAAATGTGTTTCAAGAAGATTGCAAAGTTAGAGTTAAATTGGTGAGGCCGACTTAGTGAAGCGTTGCATCTATTTGGTTTATACTTGCGCGGTTGTAATAATTCTTGCGTGCTTAGTAGAGCCAACAAGGATGTTATGAAGAGTTTTCTTATAGGTCCCATGATATCATACTATGAGGAAGATACTTATAACAAGTCAAAGATGACACGCTAAGTGTGAATGATACAAAAAGATACGAAAGATGTACAGAGAAGATCATCAGAGTTGGTTCATTCATCAAGATTCTATGTGAAGAAGAAGTGAAAGATTGCAATACACTGGAACTAATCAAGACAACATGTCTACTCTATAGTTCATCATCAAATATAGTGCATATCTGTTATACAGAAGGTTGTAGCCTTCACCATCAATGTGTGAGCTTTTGGACAGTGAGTCCACCACCCCTAATAGGGTTATTTATAAAAGACTCCTAATAGGGCCCGACCCTTAACTAGGTCAGTATACTTATTGCATTGTATTGTACAACTCCTAACAGGGTTGAAATATCTTCTAACAGGGATTACTACAAATAAGTATAGTTTATTGTGGGTGCTAATTCCCACCGGGGTTTTTACCATTTGGTTTCCCCGTAATCAAATTGTGTGTTGAGTACTCTATTATCTGATTAAGCATTTAATTTGTTGTATTCTAAAGTTAAAGAAGTAAAAGAACTGAATTTACTGATAACTGATTCATCCCCCCCTCTCAATTATCCTTTGGGACTATTCTAACAGAAAATAAATATTGATTTAACATAAATAAACTAACAAAATCAAAACCTTCTTGAACAGGCTGAATAAATGAGAGGGGGTGTGAATAAGTTAGTCAGACACAAATTTTCAAAAATTTCTCTCTGTCAGTTAACACTTAAATGGTTCCAATAACAACTTAAGATTTGTCGGTTTAGCACATTAAACATTTACAAAAAATATAAACATTAAAACATAGGTACACCAAAACATAAAACATTAGATTTTACATGGAAACCCCAATATGGGTAAAACCATAGAGAAACTAATTCTCATGAAATGTAAAAAATACCTGTTAGGGTGACACCAAAAGGTGATTTGATAAAAAGGATCACTGCCAGAAATGCTCACTACAAGAAGGCTGACTGCCGATAAAGGGGCTCACTTCCAACACACAAGGGCTCATTGTCAAAAGATATGAAAATGAACACAATCCACCTCTAAGATCTACATACTATTATGCACAAACATTAATATCCTTCACATGAATTTGTAGTCGCTTTTCATATGATATACAAATATGCCACACATACATACACTTGTTCATTCATGTACATACACCACTAGCTTATGATCATGCTTTACTTATACAACACCATGAGATCCACAAGTTCGACCACACAATTTCAAATAGGTCACACCAAAAAAATTCACACATTGGGAAGGAATGAAATGAGGACCACCTCAACCAATAAAACACACTATGATACACAAAACCTTCTCTAAGGCATATGATTACAACAGTTATGAACAACATGTTACAAAAAAAAAGATAGGACCAAAATACATCCACATGGGATCGAGCATACAATCTACCGCAATGTAGATTCAGGAGACCAAAAGCCATCAATGAACACACCAAGCACTTCAATTGATACGCTAGATACTCCAGCCGATATAGTAATCTATCAGTACACAAGAACCGATACAATACTTTGCCAATCATAATAACCGATACAATCAAAAGCCAAGATATGAGTATGTTGACATTAATGACAACCATTGATGAAAACACTATTTGAAAGAACCAACTTCACATTCTAAAAATCTCCCCCTTTTCATTGATGGTAACATTCATGAATCAAAAAGCACAAAAAAATTCCATGAAACTTCTCCCCCTTTGAAAACAATGACAAAGGACTAGTAAAAACTCCCCCTTGGTGAAATACTCTATTCCCGCTGAGAGGAAGTCTCCAAGCACAGATTTGGAAAGTTATAGCTTTTGAAAGTACTAGATCAATGCACACACTGATGCAACTAGTGGAAACTAGAAAGGGGCAAAGCCCCCAACTTCCCTCTGAGATACTCGAAAGTGTCTTTGCAAAATGTTTTTGTGAATACGTCTGCAATCTTCTCCTTTGTGGGTACATATTCCAACTTTACCATGCCTTCTACTTTTTGTTAGTATGTTTTGTTATGTAATGCATTACTAGATTCTTTGACATACTTATCGCACTGGTTTTATCACACATGATAGGAATTGGTCCATCAAAATAACTCATCTATCCTGTAATGTCTATTTCATCCATATCACCAAGTGCAACATGAGGACATTTCAATATACTCTGATTCAACAGTGGATAACATTACCGAATCCTACTTTTTTCTTGACCAAGCAACTAACATGGAGCCAAGAAAGAATGCTCCACCATTAGTACTTCTTGTCATGCCCAAAACTAGGGAAAAAACACATAGACAATTTTTTTTAAAAAATAAGTACAAACAAATACCATGACACAAATAATACTGAATGCATTGCAGAAAGGTGACAACATGGTGAAGTTAGTGTTCAAGTTGCAAGGTCTAGACATAGATTGAGTTTGGTTCACATCACGAGTGGATGCAAAGTCGGTATTCCAACTCGTTACATGGGTTAGAGACCCTAAGTTCACATGCTACATGAATACTTGGGTCAGGTTGATTAAACTATAATTTCATGTTTAACAAAGTGTGGCATCATGATCGTAAATCATTTGTTAGAACATAAGTTAAGTTAGATTGATTTGATACTATTATACTTACTTCATTTTACTAGATGATTCACATGGATGCACTTGTTAGAATAACTGAGAGGGAGGGGGGGGGGTGAATCATTGGCCTAAAAAATATTCCAATAATATTAACCCCAAAAATTATTACCACAATTATAAGCCTCTAATTATCTTCAGTCCTAAAATATGAATGTCTTGAAATAATCTCAACAAATAACTACTGCTCGGAGATTACTGTTAAACCTTATTCTTACTGTTTACCGATTAGCAGTCTTTTATTTACCGAAATGCAGTAAATAAATTAGTGTATACTGATCAATCTAGATTAGTTATGTGTAATGAAAAACACTAAAGTAATGAAGCATAAACACAATGACACATGGATTTTAATGTGGAAAACTAGTTAAGGGAAAAACCACTTGGGACCAGTAACCCAAAATTTTCACTCTTTTGAAGTGATCTCGGTGAAGAGCCAACCCTGTTAAAGGTTACAAACACAATGTTAGGTATGATCTTGTTAGAGGATTTAAATAGAATAGTTTGTCACTTGATATCGGGCATCTCTATGCTACCTTTTATGACCAAACCCAGTGTAGTTTGTCAATTGGTATCTGACATCTCATGCTATCTTCATGACCAAATTTTTTTGATACTCCTTGGGATGTATCTCAATATAGAAAGAATTTTTAAGTCCTATTCGGTTAAGAGACAACTGATTCAACGGTTAAGATGAAATAGTAAATGATCTGTTCACATATACAACTAAAGTTTGTATATTTTCAGATCTATTGTAAGCTCATAATACCTTTCTGATCAATGTATCTTTTCAATACCTTTTCTCCACTTCTTTCTTCTTGGTGATGATGTGCTTCTCTATTACTCAGTGTCTGCAAAATTATCTCCGTTCTTTAGCTTGATTGATCAGGTCTAATTGAAAAATTCTATCTCCATTAGTTTCTCTTCAGCATCTTCTTTCTCTTTTCACCCCTAATTCACAATGAATTAGCTTGTCTCTTTCTAGAAATGATATCACCATTTCTTAGTTCTTGACTTTCTTATTCTTGGCGTGATCCACAATTTTAGCCAATCTTGCTTTAAAGCTTTACTTCAGTTTTATCCCGTAGATTTCTCTTTGACAACTAGAATAAAACACATTTAAATCTTTCTCTTATCTCTGGTTTTAGCTTGTCGATGAAAACAATATTAACAACTAGTTAACTCCTTCTTTAGCTCTTGCCAGCTAAGGAATTTTTCATTTTTGAACTTCAGCTCTTTTCAGCGTTTTAACTCTTTGTTAGCTGTGAAACAGCTAGGAAGCATTTTCACATTTGATCAGGTTATTCAATATTATAGTTCCTTTACCTTCAAATGGACAAGGTGTGTCATTAACCATTCTTAATGATCCACCACTATAGTATTCAAAAGTTTCAAACTTTTGTTTGTCACCGGTCATGTGGTGAGTGCAACCACTATCTATAATCCACACATAATTCTTACTAACCTTAGATATGAGTTTTGTTTCTACTTACCTTTCTTCTTTGTCTAAATCATCCTTCATGGCCACAAATACCATCACAATGTCTTCATCAGATTCGGTGTCAGTATCTCCATCTCTATTTTTATTTAGGTAACAAGCTTTCTTCCCTTTGTCCTTGTAGTCTCGGGTATCTCTTATGTCAGATGTTTGGTTTCTTTAGTAATCTTTTTTGTCACTTCTATCAAAATTATTTTCATATGATCTATCATTAATTCTATCATCTTTTCTTGTTTTAGGACATCTAGCAGCAAAGTGTCCAATCTCTTTACAATTAAAACATACAAGTGGTAATTTACCTTTGTATCTACCTTTTCCTCTCTGCAATTTTCTAGCCATTAGTGCTTCAATCTCATCAAGATCTTGGTCATTACTATCACTTTCACTATCATTTTTAATAGTGTTTTTATGACTTGACTTATTTTCAAAGAAGATTTGAATGCAGACTCAATAGATGGTAAGACACTATTATCAAAGTTATTCATCTCAAATGAAATCAGTCTACCAACCAAACTATCTAGAGTAACATTATTTTTTGCAACTCCTCACATTTATTGTATAGAAGTTACTCTAATAGCATATACATGTAGAAAGTTTCTTAGGATTTTACTTACCACTGTCTCCTCTTCAAGTGCGCCTCCAACTCCCAAGATAACATTGACTACCTCTTTTATTCTGCAACTGTACCGAGTGATATTTTCTCCTTCTCTCATTCTTAGGTCATCAAATTTACCTCTTAGGATTTTTGCCTTAGCTCTTAGTACATTATCATCTCCTCCATGTACCAGCTTCAATTTATCCCACATTTTCTTTGCAGAGGTGCAGGTTTTGACATCTTGAAACTTAGCATCAGAGAGAGAGGAAGCAAGTTCTATCATCATGGAATTATGCTCATGATTTTCTATTAATTTCTCAAGTGTGTGAGGTCCTGTAGGTAACACAAATTCAATATCTAAGTATTGAACAACATCATTTCCAATACCTGATAGGTGGAGTCTTATTCTACTTTTCTATGATGCAAAGTTGTCCTTGTTCAACTTGGGCACATCTCGTATGCTCATCTTGTGATCTTTTGCTTAGGTCTTGAAACCTTCCTTCTAAGCACACAAGATCTGATACCAATTTTTATAATAACTGAGAGGGGGGGGAGTGAATTAGAGGCCTCAAAAATATTCCAATAATATTAACCCAAAAACTTATTACCACAATTATTAGCCTCTATTTATCTTTATTTCTACAAGATGAATGCCTTGAAATAATCTCAACAAATAACTACTGCTTGGAGTTCACTGTTAAACCTTATTCTTACTGTTTACTGATTATCAGTCTTTTATTTACCGAAATGCAGTAAATAACTTAGTGTAAATTGATCAATCTAGATTAGTTATGTGTAATGCAAAACACTAAAGTAATGACTCATAAACACAATGATACATGAATTTTTAACGTGGAAACCTTGTTAAGGAAAAAAACACTTGGGATTGGTAACCCAAAATTTTCACTCTTCTGAAATGAGCTCGGTGAAGAGCCAACCCTGTTAAAGGTTACAAACACACTGTTAGGTGTGACCTTATTAGAATATTTAAATAGAATAGTTTGTCACTTGATATCACACATCTCTATGCTACCTTTTATGACCAACCCTAGTATAGTTTGTCAAATGGTATCTGGAATCTCATGCTATCTTCATGACCAAAATTTTTAATACTCCTTGGGATGTATCTCAATATAGAAAGGATTGTTAAGTCCTACTCAGTTAAGACACTTTCTGATTCAATGGTTTAACTTAAGCAGTTAATGATCTGTTCACATATACAACTAAGCTTTGTAGATTTTCAGATCTATTGTAAGCTCATAATACCTTTCTGATCAATGTATCTTTTCAATACCTTTGCTCCACTTCTTTCTACTTAGTGATGCTGTGCTTCTCTATTGCTCGGTGTCCGTAGAATTAGCTATGTTCTTGAGCTTGATTGATCAGGTCTAATTGAAGAATTCTTTCTTCATTAGTTTCTCTTCAACATCTTCTTCTCTATTCACCCCTAATTCACAATGAATTAGCTTGTCTTTTTATAGATATGATATCACTATTTCTTAGTTCTTGACTTTCTTGTTCTTGGCATGATCCACAATTTTAGCCAATCTTGCTTTAAATATTTACTTTAGTTTTATCCCGTAGATTTCTCTTTGACAACTAGAATAAATCAACTTTAAATATTTCTCTTATCTTCTGTTTTAACTTTTCGATGAAAATAATATTAACAACCAGTTAACTCCTTCTTTAGCTCTTGCTAGCTAAGTCTTTTGTCATTTCTGAACTTTAGTTCTTTTTGGTGTTTTAACTCTCTGTTAGCTTTGGTCAACACTTCAGTTCTCCTTGGGCACCTCCGTCGGGGTTGTCTGTCCCTCGGGCATCACTGTGAAGTTCTGCTCGTCGGTAATGCTTGTGATTTTTCTCATCGGGTTTCATTCTTGGACATCACTGTGAGTTTACTCTTGGGTTTCTCTATCCGTCGGGGTGCACTACCCGTCAGTGTTTGTAGTCACTTAGTGAGGACTGATGTTTTATGCATTATTGAAAGCATAATCTTTATCTTTCTGTTTCTCTGAAGTCTTTGACACTTTGAATATAACCAATCAGATTATATAAAGTTGACATCAATGAAAATACAATACATTAACTGATTTAATGTCTTGCATTAGCTTTCTGTAGCTTGGTGATCATCAAATTAACATCTTCAAACATTCAATCAGTTATAGTTCATCAGCACTAAACTGCATTATAGGTTGACCTAGAAATACTTAAATCCATAATCCTAATTATAACATGATCCATTAGAACTAATACATATTAAAATTTCATCATTAAGCCTCTTACAACATTCAACGTATCCTTTAAACATGATCCTATATCACACCCAAGTTGACTAAATAAGACCCCTACAATAACCTATCAAACTTTTAACATTTGCAATTGAATTAATTAACCCCATCCGTGATATTATTATAATCCTTTAAATAAAACCCAAATTTAATTATTCTATTCACATTAGATTTTCTAATTCACTTAAATTAAAGTCCTCACAAATACAATAATTTTATCCAGATAAATTTCTAAAGGATGCATTTAAATTCCCTAAAGAACTATCATAATTATACAATTAATTGATAACAACAATAATTAAGTTCTAAACCACCCATTTTCATTTAGAAAGAAAATCTTAAACTACATTTACTAACACACATTATTTAAATAAATAATAACTAAATTAATTACAAAGAATAATATATATCCCATTTTCTAACTATTCTTTAAACATTTAATCCTAAGCACATATTAAAATAACCCACTAATATAAAATTTATTTAATTCCTAGCCTATTTAAAACACATGAAATCATATTTCATTAATCATTATTAAATTTAACACAAACTAAACTATAAAAATAATTACTAAATATATCTATTTAAACAAATCCTAACTAGCCTATACCTACTATCCTACCCTATTCCGCTACCTACTTCCCATCCCATCAACCTCTCCCTTCTCATGGCCCACGTGCCAAGTGGGAAGAGGTGAAATGACATAAAGTCAAGGCTGCATAAAAGGATTCGAATTCCAAGGAAGAGGTAAGTGCAGATTTGTTTTAAAACTTAAGGTTTGGGGCCCACAAAAGGTAACTTCATAAAGTGCAAAGAAATTAATTTTTTTTTTGAAAATCTAGGAGACCAGCATGGTATGCATGGCAAAGAAGAGTACCTTGTCAAAGTGGGTGACTCCATAACCAAGGAGGATGGCAGTCCAATAAGATAACTCCCCCTAAAAGGCATGCAAGGTAAGTACTAAATGTGTCGATTTCACCCTTCCCTTAAAAAAAACAAAACTAAGAAGCATGCCTTATAGAGGTAAATGGAAAAATGGGCGTGGGGCCCATAGGATGTCCCTTCACTGCATTAGGATATTAAAATATAAATGGTGGGTGTTAATAATTATTCCTTTCCCATTAATCTAAAAATTGGTTTTTCACTAACAAGGGATATTAGGAGAGGCTTAGTGTTCTAACCACATTCTTAGTAAGGAAATCATAGGAGGAATATTCTCTGTCACAAATGGGAATAATTTTTTTTTTCCATACACTTTCGAGAGAGCTATTTGGCTCTCTCATAACTATTTTGGCTCTTTCATAACTGGAAGTTGCATTTTTTTTAATTTGTTATTCCTCCTTAACAATGTATTTCTTTTTTTGACTTAAATAGATGTATCATGAATTATTGTTTATGCATTTTATTAAGTGGATTTTTTATATAAGTATTGATAATGGGTAGTCATTACTTGGTATATCAGTTTGGTTAATATTCCATTTAGATATTATGATTTTCGTAAATAAGATTTAAGGTACAATTTGAATTTAATGTATAAGGTTTGATCATTGTATTAAAATTCATGATCCTAAGGATGATTAGTTGCAACTATAACTTAGATGATTCATCCCTCAACTTATAACATGCACTTTTGATCACATTGTTTATAAACCAAAATTTTCAAAGAAGGAAATAGAGAGTATTCAACTTGAATTTATGCAAAGCAATACATTTGAAGACAAGATATTATTTGCAATCCAATAAAACCTGAACATATAACTTTCTCATTTTCACAAAATAACTACATTTCTATTAACCACATTGGAGTCTACAACATTTGATCCATTCCATTACAAAATCTATCTTCAAAATGAAATCACAATACAATAGGTGATAATACAATGGAAAGGTCTCCAACACAATGACATCAAGAACACCTTCCATGCCCCAAATTCAAAATGACTCCACCATAAGGTCTATCTAAAATATGCAAAAAAAAAAACATAAAACTAACCATGGAGAGCTCACCTCCCAACCTAGGTCTCAAAGAGGCCACCCCTGAGCTAGGAGAACCGGTAACCAATGGGTGACATCCACACCATTCATACAAAATAAACACAACAAAGAAACACCCATCTAAGGCTTGCACAATGAGATTCACCTTAAACCCCATAATAAGGGGTGAAGGTGGACGTCTATGTAGGAGATTTACAAATGAATACATACAATAACCATGCCTTTCCAAGGCTAGAATCCACATACATTTTTTCCATACATTCTCCTCCTTATTTCCCCAATCAAGATAAATAATATTGGCATGCAAGAGCCCATACACCTTGCATTTTTTTGTCTCTTCTCTCCATGAGAAGAGACTCTACACATTCATGGAGTCCAACTAACCCCTTCCCCCATACTTGAAAACTTCTTCCCTATCCAAGGGTGATTAATGCCATTACACCCTTCACAAAACTCCCTCATTCAAACCAAGATAAACACAATAAGCATGAAATCAAACCCAAATCCCATTCTCTTACATCACAACAAAACAAAATACATTGATCACATATGCAAGAGAATGACATACATACTAATCTATTTGCAACAAAAACAAAGAAATTTTATGGCAATGGTGGAGACCAACCTTCACAAGTGTTATGGTAAAATGATGCTTGAGAAGAGCCCAATCCATTTTTGCTTCCTTCAATCCAAAACCCTAATGTCTCTAAAAGTAGAGAGTGGATGAATACCCTCTAACTCTACAAAGGGCCTCTAAAAAGGCCTCCAAATCCTACCCACCCACCATCATTAAATTTAGAATTGACCCCTCAGTCCTTTGGCTATCCTTTGTCCCCAAACATAAATGCAAGATTGGAAATGAGTGTGGGTTTGGGTAAAAAGTCAAGACTCACTCCATTTTCGTAACATGTGAGTAATGGGTTATTAAGAGGGTCACCAAGGCCACTAGGGGGTTCTAGAAGTGTTAGAAATGTTCCTAACCCATACCCCTATCACTAAAGTACTTGGATTTTGCTAAAATTGGTTCTTAGGACCACTTTTTAGCCTCTAGAAGTGACTAGAAAAGAAATTAAGTTTAAAATAATCTAATTGGTGGGACTTTACAAGTATCTCCAAACAAAGGGGGTTTAATTAGGTTCCTAATAAGTCAGTTAGGCTCAGGGTTACATTACCAACCTTAGTAGACATGTCATTACATAAACACATAACAAGTGTCAAGTGACACTATAAAATAACATAATACAACATTGACATGTCACTAATTACACAGTGAAAACACCTAATACATACATACAATTTACGGTCACCAATTAAATCACTTAACAATAAGGTTTGAATCTCTTCATTAGATTCAACCTTGACTTTACAGTTTGCACGTATGGTTGGTTACTGATTCTCCAATAATTTCTATGGTAATTTTCCTTCACACTAAATTGAACATCAGTAGCTCAATAAAACCACATGTATACACACACACACACACACACACACACACACACACACACACACACACACACACACATATGTGTGTGTGTGTATATCAAATTGCATAATAAATTGAATGAACATTCTACATTTTCATTTAATAACCTTTTCTCATTTCTGCACCTGATAACCATAACTGATTGTATAATCAAAATAACATAACATATTCCTCTATTTGAATTTAAAATACTGAAATAATCATCATAATGCATGCGTATACCCAAAAAATCATAAACATCATCAATAAAGTATATTGAAGTAATCATCACATGACATACTAAGAATGTCTAGTCCATCAAACATAATGTCCCAAAATATCGAATCATAATGTATCAAAATAAGTGTATCAGCTGAGCTATGATGGGTCAGGGTGAGGCCTCACACTTCTTTAGTTGTCCACAGAACCTGCCCACTGCATCTGTATATGTTGTCAGTGAAAAATTTAATTCTATAGGGTACCATAACCCCAAATATTTTGTTCCTTTCAGGCATCTAATTTTTTTTAAATTTCCATATCATGTGACTATTTTGGTTCTTGCTAAAATCTAGCTGCCAAACAAGCTGCATACATAATATCTGGTCTAGTAGCAGTCAGGTATAACAAACCTCTAATCATCAACCTATTGATCTCTAAGTTTTGTTGATCATTAGTGTCCCACACTTAGTCATTTATCTAGGCAGGTTAGCCGGTCGTCACTGTGGCTGAGCTATCTAGGATAGGTTGAGTAGTAGTCATTACTAAGCAGTTAGTAGTTGGAAAGTTGCACAGAAGCTGAGTGAAGTTGATTAGTCCATGCCGAGCGCCAGAGTCTTCATATGCCGAGCAAGATAGTTTTGTCATACATGTCAGGGATGACACAAAATTGAAGGTAAAATATTTTGGGCTGACTTGTTTGAGCATTTAATGTTTTCAACAGACTTAATTACGCATTAAATCATTGATCCCAATACGTGGCATGGAACCAATCAAAAAATTAGAATGCCCAAGAGGCATAAGTATTTGATCTTGATCGTTGATCTAGATCTAGATGTTAGATCCATAAGGTATATAAGATTGCTTCTTACCCTAATTTTGTAGGAAGTGTGAATGCATACATGAGAGATGTGCGAAGGGTTATCTTAGAGTGAAGAAGCATAGATCTAGCATAGAAAAAGAGCAGTGAGAAACCAAGAAAAGATATATCAAATTATTATATCAGAGAAGGTATAAAGAGGAGATCCGTCATTAACATCTGAGTGCATATCGAAGGATCAGATCTTGAGACATTCTAAAAGGTGTATTAGGTGAAATCTCTTAACAAAGTGGTTCTAACAGACCTTTCTAAATCTCTTAGCTGAGTGCTTACTTTGTTGTAAGTCTAAATCATTTTACAAGGTAGATTGTAATGATCTGTAGCTCTTAACCTAATAGACCTTTAATCAGGTAGATCATCAAGTGTGATCAAATTTTATAGCCTTAACAGGCACACTTTATTGTTGCAGTAGTGAAAATTTTGTGTGTGTCATCCCCACCCCAGTTTTACCTTCTTAGGTTTCTGGGTTACCATAATTCTGTGTCTTGAGTTATTTATTTTATGTTATGGATTCTACTAGTCGATAGATCAATTATATTTATGCATGGTTGTGGATCAATTTGTTTAAAAGGTAAAATTTTTAAAGATTTGATTCACCCCCCTCTTAGTATCTTGCTTTCCCATCTTGTATTTCCAACACAACCTATATAGACTTGCATCTTCTTTCTGTGATTCATCTTACTGCCGGTAATGATAGAAGTACAAACAGACTTTGAATTTTCTAAACCAAACTTCTTCGGTAACTCTTTCACATACTTGGATTGAGAGATAAAAATGTCTTTTCTATTTTGAATGACTTGCAATCCAATAAATAAATTTAAATCTCCTATCATTGATATTTCAAATTCCTTCTGCAAACTTCTTGCACATGTCATCTTTGCTACCAAAGATGATGTCATCAACATCCACAACAACAACCAAGATCTTTTTTGAAGTTACCTTGAAGTATAGATTTCTGTCGACCCATCCCTTTTTGAATCCTTGACTGATCAAATATTTTTCTAGTTTACCATACTGGGATCTAGGTTCCTGATTCAACCCATATAATGCCTTCTTTAATATGTAAACAACATCGGGATCCTCTTTTGACCAGAAACCTTATGGTTGTTCAATGTATACTTCTTCCTTTAGTTCTCCATTTAGGAATGAAGAATTGACGTCCATCTGATAAAATTTGAATTTCTTGAATGGTGCAAATGCCAAGAACATCCTAATAGCTTCCATCTGAGAAAAATGAGCATAATTATCCTCAAAATCAATTCCTTCACCCTGTGAGTAACCTTTATAGACCAATATTCCTTGTTTCTTATAACTTTTCCATTCTCATCGAGCTTGTTCAAGTACACCCATTTTGTACCTATCACATTTTTATCTTTTAGTCTAGGCACAAGTTCGCAAGTCTGATTATTTTTTATTTGATTCAGTTCTTCCTTCATAAAATTAATCAAACTATGATTATTAGAAGCCTCTACTATATACTTAGGTTCAATTTCAGATAGTAAACACAACAAAGCATTATCTTGTGCTACTTTACTCTGATAACAACACCTCTATTATTATCCACAATAATATGATTTTTTGAATGATGCTTCTATACATACCTTGGTTTCTTATTAATGGACATCAGTGTCGGTGTTGGTTGAATGTCATCTTCCTCTTTCTTGTCTTCTTTTCTATATTCTTCTACATCAGATTCATACTCAATGTGCCTTTCAGAAACCTTCTAAAAATATTCATCAACCTTCACATTCACACTTTTGACACTCTTGTTCAATGTTTATTGTATCACTGATACGCCTTGCTTCTAGAAGAATAGCTCAAGAATATTCCTTCATAAACCCTGCTATCAAATTTTCCAAGATTCTCTTCATCTTTTCCTATGTAACACTTGCTACCAAAAATCTTGAAATACTTAACTGTAGGTGCTCTTCCATGCCATAAATCATATGAATTATTAACATACTTTATACAGTACAAAACTCTATTGAGCTTATATACAACAGTATGCACTTCTTCTTTCATGTAGTTCTCTAGTAGATTTTATTCTCTAAACATAGTTCTAGTTGCTTCCTGAATCATCTGATTCATCCTCTCCATAATTCCATTGTGCTGCAGTGTTCTTCCTACTAAAATTGTCTCCTGATACCATGCTTCTCACTGTAAATTTCAAATTCATCAGATGTAAATTCTCCACCTTTATCAGATCTCAAACACTTTATATCTCTACCACATTCAGTTTCAAATCTAGCCTTGAATATCTTGAATTTCTCAAATGCTTTAGACTTATCTCTAAGAAATGAAATCCATATCATCCTTGAGTAATCATCAACAAAAAATATAAAATACCTTTCACCTTGAAAAATTCTTGTTCTGGTTAGACTTCAGAGATCAGTGTGCACAATCTCTAGTCCACTAGTAGATGAATGATCTTTTTCATTGAATCATTCTCTTCTCTATTTCCCTTCTTGAAAACTCTTGCAAATGATGTTTTCTAGTTTACGCAATCTGAATAAATCTCTCACTGCATGATATGAGCTTATCTTCATCAAAATATCAAAATTAATGTGACAGTGTTGGAATAATGGAATGATGTGTACTAAGAGGGGAGGGGTGAATCAGTACCCTTAATACTTTTGTCAATTAACCTTTATCCTTTTATAATCAATTCCTTGCATTACTGACCATATGTGCTATTCTATCTTTATGCATGTAATATAAATTCATGAACTTAATTTGCATGTAAACATTCATGAAATGTATTGACACATGACACAAGATTTGGTAACGCATAAAACCCCTGTTAGAAGGTAAAAACTGTGGTGGGGATGAAACTCACAAAACTTTAATATCTGCAGAATGGAAGGGGCTTGTTAAGGCTTACAAGTTTGATTACTTCTGATGATCTTACCCTGTTAGGAGTAACATGTTTAGATTGGTTAAGGTCTACTTTGCTAAGAGCGTTAGCAACACTGTTTAGTGTGCACTCGATTAAGAGGTTTAGAAAAGGATTTTTAAAACCACCTTCTCAAAGGATTTCTTCTATTTACTACACTTGTTAGAATGTAGTCAAAAATACTTATTGCCCTGAGTATATGCAATCTAGAATTTCTGATTACAGATCCATTAAAGTTCACATGTATATTTATCACCTATAGTGATTGATCAATACCTCTGTTCTGCTCAGTATCCTTGGATCTTGTTCTTTATAACTGATTTCATATTTTGCTGTCCTTCTACATAAAACTCTATCTCTGATCCATAGAAGTGTCGGTGTCTACAATCATCATCACATCATCTTGTTCTGACTGATTACACATCTATTTATATATTTATTTTGACCTAAATGAGTTTCACGCTTTTCAATGTTGACTCTATGATCAAAGGTTTACAACTTGACCTTGATCTCCTAGTTTGCATGTTTACAATCAGTTAGACTAATTAAAACAATTACAATTATATTGCTTGTCCCTCAAGAAATGGTTTTCAAGATATGATTTAAAACTAAATATAAAACTTAAGTGTTTTATCTGACGTGTAAGTTAGATCCACATTTCTTGGAATAAAACTATCTCTCAATAGACTAGTGCTCAGGTTGCTCTATAGAATTTCCTCTCGAGTTGCTCTGTATACTGTCTGTCGGGTTCCTCTATTGTTTGCTCTATCAGTTTACACTATTTTCTACTCTGTGAGTTTACACTTTTGTCTGTGTCGTCGATTTACATTGAAACCTTCTCTGTCGGGTTATACTATAAACTTTGTTGTTGGGTTCCCTTGTACTTAAAATTTTTGGTGACCTCTGTTAACTGCTATGTTGGGTTCCAGTATAAACCTGTCTTTTGGTGATCATGTACCGATGGTTCAAAATCTATTTCCTTTGCATACTAATGGGAAAATATTTCATCAGACAGATCCTCTAATGTCAGAGTCAACTGTCATCGGTCTGAGATAACAAGAAACTTCATTTAGATGGTCCATCTAGATGGTACACATTACTTCCTATTCTCTTTCCTATAGAAACTAGATTTCCACATCTTTTCTTGATTTCACATCCTTCATCCTTGAAAATAAAATCATGTCCATTCTCACACATCTATCTAATACTCAACAAATTGTGATACAAACCTTTCACATAATAGACATTGTTAGTATTATTCTTACCATAAATATAATAGATCCTTTACCACCAATATATGCCACCTTATCATCACCAAATCTAACAAAACCACCATCATACTTTCTAACTGATACAAATTTAATTTTATCTCCAGTCATATGACATGATCAACCACTATCAATTAGCCATTCATTTTTATTTCTTCTAGCATATAAAACATTTTAAACATTATCATCAGCCTTAGCACAACTATTAGTAATATCAATTTCAGATTTTTCTTATTCTTCAACATAAAATAAGAAATCCTTAGTCTATGATTCATCATATGAGATACTAGCATCTTCCTTCACATAGTAAGCCTTTTTATTGAATCTTTTGAGATTCTTCCTAGGAGCTTTGTCAAGGCATCTAGTAGCCAAATGCCTAATCTTACCATACCTAAAGCATTTAAGGGGTAACATACATTTATACTTGCCAATACCTTTCGTCAATATTCTTGCAAACAAACTCTTCTTCATCATCACCTTCAGGATCATGTTTTGATTTTGTAGCTTTGAATGCCATCTTTGATATGTTCTTGTCTCTTCCAAACTTCCTTAGCTCAAATGCAGTTAGGAGTACCAAACAACTATTTTTTAGTAAACTTTTTTGGGTCATACACCTCTTCAATTGCTGAAATTTTGTCACTGTAACTATCTGGTAATGTCATCAAAATATTCTCCATGAAGTCCTCATTGGTAATAGTGCAACCTTGGTTCTTTACTTCATTAACTACATTCTCAACTCTTTGAAAATATCTTTTTATATCTTCTCCATCTTCTATTCTTTAGGTTCTCATAATGTCTCTTAGCTATCAACTTCTTAGATAACTTGACTCTGTTATTTCCTTCAAATTTTCCCAAACTTCATAAGCTATCTTCATTAAAATAACCTTAGCATTTTCAGTCTCTGATAAATAATTAGTAATAACATACCTCACCTTTTCATTTTCTTCATATTATTCAATTTCATCAGGTGTATTTTTCCATTTTGCGGAGGAACAAACTTTGACTCTACATGCTTCCATGTCTTGTATCCAACTGATGTCAAGTATCCTTTCATGTGACTTTTCCATGAATTATAGTCTGAACCATAGAACATAGGAATATTCAATTTGTGTGCCATTAGATCTGCCTCAGGCAGTTAAGATCTTCATAGAGAAACCAGGCTCTAATACCAATTGTTGAACATGTCGAATAGCTAAGAGGGAGGGGGGTGAATCATTTATTTCCACACAACTTTATAAAATTTTCTCTTTTTTGGTTAACACTTAAACAATTCCAATAAAATCTTAATATTTGTCAGATTAGCATGTTAAAAATCCACATAAAATATAAACATGAAATACACAGGAACATCGAAACAAAGAACAACAAATTTTACATAGAAACCCCAAGATGGGAAAAATCATGAAGAAAATAATTCTCCTAAAATGTAAAACCACCTATTAGGGTGACATCAGAAGGTGATTTGATACAAAGGATCACTACCAGAAATGCTCACTTCAAGAAAGTTCATTGTCGGTCGACTCACCGTCGATAAAGGGTCTCACTACTAATACACAAGGGTTCACTGCTGGAAGATATAAAAATGAATAGAATCCACCTCTAAGATCTAGAGACTATCCTTCACAAAAAAAATATCCTTCACATGAATTCATAGCACTTCATATATTCTCCATAGATATTCCACACATACATACACTTGTACATTCATGTAGGTACATACACCACCAACTTATGTTCATGCCTTATAAAACAACATGAGATCCACAAGGTTGAGCACACAATTTTAAATAGGTCAAACCAAGAACATTCCCATGGTGGGAAGGAATGAAATGAGGACCACCTCAACCAATACAACCTTCCACACTACATAACACCTTCTCCAAGGCATACGGTTCCAAAAATTATGAACAACATGTTACAAAACCAAAGCTGGGACTGAAATACATCCACATAGGATTGAGCATCCAATATACCACAATGTAGATTCTAGGGACCAAAAGCCATTGGTGAACACAACAAGCACTTCAACCGATATGCTAGATACTCTAACTGATACAGTAGTCTATCAATACACAATAACCGATATAATATTATGCCAATCATAGTAACTGATACAATCAGAAGCTGAGATATGAGTATGTTGACATTAATGAAAACTAGTAATGACAATACCATTTGAAAGAACCAACTTCACATTATAAAAAACATGTACATTCTTTTATTTTTAATTTTTCCTTCTTGGAAATTCATCCATCATGCGCGAAAGGTTATCATTAGGGGTTTTTACCACCCAACCATGGATCTTTCGATCATGAACAATTGTCACCCTTAGAACTTCTAGTGGAAATATCCCAACCTTTCCAATGAGTACATGAGCATGGTTTCCATTTTCTTTCTATCCAAGACTCGGTGTAGAACTCACAACCGTCATAGCCAATTATCCTAAATACATCCTTTCCTACTAGGTGACCTTTCTAGATAGATGTTTCACTACTATTCCTAGTGAATAACGTATACTACCTGTAACATAGTACCACCTTGGACAATGTTTTGAAAGTAGAAGAACATACATCGTGTAGTCAATGTTGCCACCAAACTCATTCCATTGACCTACTAGAAAAATAAAATGGATATCCCTATCCTGATGACATTAAATCTCTCTGACATCAATACCTATAGGTATAGGTTCTACCCATCCTAGGATTGCATTGTGACTAGTTTATTTATCATAATAGGTCCAGAGAGGCATGAAAAAGGTTCTATCATTAAGACTCAAAGAGCCTTGTCCTTACTCAAGAAAGTTGGTTGTAATCCTTAAGAGAAATTATGCAATTCAAGGATGCCGACATGGGAAACTCATAATAAAACTCAAATTGAGAAGAATCTGACCTAACTAGTTCATTCATAACAGAGACATGGATACACTCTCAACATACGCTCCAGTTAATTAATGTTCTCATATGCTCTTCTTTAAGAAAAATATTACTATTCCTTCGATATGAAGGTGTTACATGAGTTGAAAAATATATGATATGGGTGAGGAAAATAATAAAAATCCATCCAGATTAATCTATTAGCATGAAGATAACTTTTTCTCGAAGAATGAGTTCCAATTTCATGCAGATAAAACCAATATTGTGGTATAGATGAGCTTCCCTCTTACAAAGATCAATTGTAATGAAACAATGTGCAAGTTTAGTAAGAAATTGCATGATCATAATAACATACACAGTTAGAGTTGACATTCATTTCCACGTCTATGAATGTAGCCTATATTTCAGTCATGAATTGATTAATGCACAAACATTCCCTTTTCTCATAATATAAGAAATAATTAATGCAAGAATTTCAACGGAAAGACACAGTGCATGGATGTGATATTACAAAATTTCTTCATGAACGTTTCCTAAATGTAATGGAGTAAAAAAATTAATATTCTCTACTACCATAGACTAATTTAATCATTCTAAATATATAAATAACAAGGAGAGACCACATGCTTTCCTAAACTCACACAAAAAAGAGAAGGATTCAAGTTGCAGACATAAGAACCAACACTGAGCCGTATTCCCAAGCATTCAAAAATTCTTAAGTTAAATACAAAACTAAAAGTAATGCTCAGATTCTGAAACAATTTTCCCCACTCCACTGCTCACTATGATCAACAATCATAATAACGAGTTCCTCCTTTGGACAGACAAGAGTAACTCCTTGATGAGGTGGAAAGAGGTAGTTACTCTTACCACCCCCTAGCAAGAGCATCCCTTGACATAATGAACACATCCAAATACCATGCATTAGGTTACAATATGATTGAGATTAATTTCCCATAAGAATGCAATATATGGACACACACAGAGAGAGAGAGAGAGAGAGAGAGAGAGAGAGAGGTGCATACATACATACATACATACATACATACATACATACATACATACATACATATATAT
>MU227963.1:1644145-1655619 GCA_018584345.1 Thuja plicata | reverse complement strand
TATCTTTATAAAAGGGATTACAATAAGGTCTATAGTTGTAAATAAAGTACTTAACATCATAATTAAAGCTCAATAAATAATATTCTAATTTCTTTACTATGATTTCTAAAAAACTAAGTATAATTTAGTCATAAAAAAAAATATATTAATCCACCAAAAGAGGGAAATAAAACCCCATCAAAAGGGAATCATTAAAAAAAATATTTTAAAAGAAAAGTAAGGTCAGCCTTCTAGAGGCTCCCTAACCCTAATTCAAAATTAGGGTTATGGCCCAAGTAAAAAAGCATTAAGATGAGGATTTCCTCCTCATTTTCTCCCTTTCTCCATTCCAAACCCTAACCTAAGCTCTCTTCACCATTTTTTTATTTGCAGGCTGATAATGGTGCTAATGGCGGAGCAACAAAGAAGCTACTAATGCAAATAGATGCATATACAAGGATACATATTTGTATTCTATGTGTATATGTCAGATATATTTTTATATTTCCTTGTTCTAGTTTTGAGACATGGATACATACATACACATATACATATGTATGTATGTATGTATGTATACATAGACATAGACATAGACATACATATACACATACACATACACACACAAACACACACACATACGCACACACATACACATACACATACACATACACATACACATACACATACACATACACATACACATACACATACACATACACATACACATACACATACACATACACATACACATACACATACACATACACATACACATACACTTACACATACACATACACATACACATACACATACACATACACATACAATAAGAAATAGTGATCGAGGGGGATCAATTCGATCTCCTATTGAACATTATGAATACTAAAAAACTGATCAAGACAAATATTTTTGAAAACATTTTGATGAGAGACATGCCAATACAATATCTATGCTCTAAGGGTTTTGGTTCCTTTTTCTACTTTGAATGAAGGAAGAGGGATAAAGCTACAATGAAAAAATCTAATTATGAAATTTTTGAAGCTATAAATGAGATAAAGATGGAGATGAAAGAGAATTTGTGTGCACGTAGAAACAAAATAGGAAGTATGTTGCTACAAAACTAGATTTTTGACAGACATAATCCTGAAAACACATGTAATTGCTAATCTAAGTTCCTGAGACTGGTACCTATATTAAAACTTAATTTCAAATTATTTTGGGATGCACAAAACATTTGAAATGTTCTGTACCTAGGAAAAAAATATTTAAAACATTCTGTACCTAGGAATAAAACATTTGAAATGTTATGTTTCCTTGGTTTTTGCCTTAAACTTGCAGGGATGTTTCGACAATTCTTGATCTACTTGCAAAAGTTCTCATAGCTTCGTAACCTGTTCCTACACATAAAAAAAATAGGGAAGAAGGTTGGATAAAGGGGTTTTCCTCAGTCAAACCCCTGTTTAGGAATCAACCTTAAAAATATAATTAACTTTTATAAAAGAAAGATTGTTGATATGAAATAGAAGCTAGATCTGAATCATAAATTTCCTTATACCTTCATGGTGCAATGCATCTTTGGATGTGATCACAAATGTTAATTCAATATATTGAACTCCACAAAAAACCAAAAGGAAATCATGAAAGATAGGCCTTGTGTAATGGATGTTGTAGTTTTCCACAATGCTTGATGAAGAAGAAGAATGCTTTGAAGACTTGAAGACCTTGAGAATGCTCTTGAAATATAATTTCATAATTTCTTGACTGATAATGGTTTCTTTATGTCAAAATGAGGATAGATAGGCCACTTACATACCCCTCACTTCATTTTGGGATTCAAAATTGAGTCAGGTCAACTACATGATCTATTTTCCCACCAAAACATCAAAATGGGCCCTTGGGCAAAATTTGAGCCATTTTAGGTGGATACATAACATTTCAAATGTTATGTACCTAGGTACATAATGTTTCAAACATTGCGTACCTAGGAAAATGTGATTAAATTGGAATGACATGCCCAAGAGATAGGTTAGATGCTAGAAAAGAAGGTACGATTGATTCCAATGTCGGGAAGGGGTACAAAGGCCACCAAATGGTAACATAAGTCATAGTATACTAATAAATGATTGAAGAATGAAAATAATAAAGGATTACAATTAGTAATAAGGTCTTACCTCAGGTTTTGAAGAAATTGAATTAGCATAGGACTTATAATATTAAATTAAAGGTCCGGTGAGCATTAGGAGAACATGAAATCAATGCGGGAAACCATACATAATAAAATGGTGATAAAATGGGTATCTAGTTATAGATGCTTAATTTTTAAGTGGTATATTTATCACCCACTTTAACGGGAGTATGAGAAAACCTCATGCTCTCGATAAAGTAGAATAAAAAGAAAGAGATGAAGATCATGGCCAAACTGCAAAGAGATAAGATATTTCTAAGTTTAAGAAAAAAACTCCCCAAACCCAAGGATATTAACTTGTATAACCATGTGCAAGGACACATAAAATAATAAAAATTCTAGAAATTACTAAGATTCCAAGTCAACTAGTTGAAGAGACCCCAGTAAAGAAAATGTCTCAACCACTAGCATAATGCGTAGAAATCAATTGCAAAAGCCCAAGTGGTCACATATAAAGAGAAAGAGCACATATCAAATATAAGAAAATACTTCATGATCCAATCTACTAGAAAATTGTGATATGCTATGGAATCATGAAGGAGAGAAAAATACAACCATGGATGACACATGCTAGCTAGCTGTGTTTTACTAGGTGATCCATGAGAGAGATAAGAAAGAGAGAGAATAAGAGGAAACAATCTAGAAAATTGAGTTTGTACCATGCTAAAAAGTTATCAACCATTAATTGGATGTCTTTTAGGACCTAATAGACCCCATTTTAATTATTATTAGATCTAAAGGTATTTATGCTTGATTTCCCACATCTTCCACTTTCTTTCCTCGATACTTTTCACACCACCTGAGTCCTGAATTAACTTTGAATTCAATTCCTATGGGAAAAGGCCGAGTCAAGTTGGCCTTTTCCTAGAAAAGGCCAACCCAAGTGGGAATTTTCATTAGAGGTTGTGTTTTAGTGGGCTTGATGCCTTATGCAGGGGTGTTCCATTCCTTGATCTAGTCAGGTCAACACGACAATTTTGAATTCTGAAATGAGTATAAAAGGGGGTCTTTTCCTCTCATTTTTGACATCCATTCTTTATGTAAGATATCAAAACATATATGGAAACATACCTACTTTATTTTGAATTCAAGATCAAGCATTGAAGAATTTTAATTGTGCAACTAAGGTGGTAGATTCAATATTTGAAGGAAAATATCCATTGAAGATCTCCAAGTCTCCAAGTCTTCTTCCATTCGTGCAAAGGAAATATTCTCTCCTTGATGCAATTTTCTCTCCCATGGTGGCCTAGTGGAGGAATTATCAAGCAAGAAAGATCCATTCTTCCTCTCCATTTCATGATTTCAAGCATACATCCCTTGAATATATAGGATCAAAAAGTGTAGATCCATTACATTTGTGAAGGTATCCTTGATTCTAAATTCAAGATATACATCTCAAGCATCCTTGTGGAGTTGACTAATTTCTACATTCATCCATGATGGTTTTTCATGCGAAGTAATTTTTCATTTATCTTGTTTTCATTGAATTTATTATCAAGGTTAATTTTCTTACAGGGGCTTGACCAAGGCAATCCCATTTCTAAAAAAAAATCCCCCTTTTCTTATGTGTAGGTGCAGATTTACAGGTTTCAGTCTTAGGAAATCAGAGATTCAGAACCAGTGTCAGGTCTACTAAATATTCCAATAGATTTAATGCCTTCAGGACAAGGCCAACTTTGGAGGAAAAGGTCGACTTGAGTTGGAACTATCCTTTGGCTTTTCAAATTTGATAATTAGAAAATACGTGTCTCAAATTCTCAAATCCAGAACGGTTTATGGTTCCGAGAGTTTCCAGATAGTCTGTTCCAGATTTGCAGTTTGTTCTTCCTCTCCTAGATTTCAAGGTGAGTTCATTCTCTTTATTTTCATCTTTCATTTTATTTTATATTTCAGATCTGATATCATATCATTTTAATAATCAGTTCTTCATCATAGTTTGCATTTCATTTCATAGTTTTGCATATCAATTTACATATCATTCAAACTTTAACAATGACAAAATTAATCTTCAAACTAAATTTTCAAGTCTAGATCTAGAATTAGCATCCCTCCATCTCATTTGGGTTTTTCTAATCTGATTTGGGTTTGGAATTGAAGTCTTTGGAGGTATTCCTAATGTAACATAGGATATCCACACTTTCCACAATAACATCATAAGATCTTGGTTGAATCTTCCTTGTCTAACCCACTCTTTGAGGGTTTACCCAATTTCTTATGTTACATTTTGGTGAACCTGAATTAGTGTATTTCCATTCTAATTTTGGTTTTAGATCCCTGTTCTTTTCATTTAGATCTGATGCACTCATATCTACTATAAATTTGATAGTAAATGTGCTTGTTCATTTTTCATATGTTTTTTAAATTGCATTGTATTCCTCTTCATTCCCTTGTGTATGAGCTTCATCACTTTGACTCCAACCTATAGAATTCTAGTTAGAAGAAGTCGTAGACTCATGGATTTCTTTGATCCTGCATCTTCCTTCTTTTCTAGGAATCTAGATGAGACCAACATGAACCTTAATGACATCAATCCTCTCATGGAGAATAACCCTTCTCACCCTTCTCATGATGAAGAATAAGCCTTAATATTTACTCTTATCCAATTCAAAAATCTTTCTAAAGACTTTTAAAATTTTTAACAATGGTTAAGTCAAGACAACTCTAATCCTGAGGCTCTTATAGTTGTAGAAGGCTTAAGGAAACTTCTTCATAACAATGACCATGGTGTTGAACTCTTGCATATAATTTCACATCTCATTGATAATAATGACAATCTTGTTAAGGATTGTGCTCAAGAGTTAGATTATATACCACCCACTACAAGTGTTGAGACCTCTTTTCCTATTACCACTTATATTGATAGTGTATCCACTTATGCTCCCCCTATCATAAAAAATTCAACTAAAAATTCCAATCCTCCACATGTGAGTCTTCCTAATCCTATTGCTCCTTCTATCCCTTCAAGTGTTCCATGTGTTTCATTGCCTTATTCCATGCCAATTTATCATAGTGTTCATACTCAACCATTCCTTCAATTTCCAACAATGTTCCTAACATTTCTCATGTTTCTCCTCCTACCATTCTTTCTACTGATTCTACCATTAATATCTTGGCTCAAATTGTGTACTCTTTGCAACAAGAAATTTCTTCAATGACTCAATCCAAGTTCAAATTTCTAACTCGTGACATTGCTAGTCCTTTGTCTTTGGATATTATCTGTGCTTTTATCCCATAATATGGAGATTCCTTATCTTGAGACTTATAATAGTAAGGGTGATCCCATGACACATGTTAAAACTTTCCAAACCTTGTGTAGTGATTTCTCTCATGACCATAGCTTCATGGAAAATTTATTCATTAGAACTTTTTAAGAAAGAGCCTTGCAATTGTATTTTTCCTTACCTCCTTATTCAATTTATTCCTTCCACAAGATTGCTAATTCTTTCATTAAAAATTTTCAAAGCAAAATTCATCCTAAATTTTATCTAATTGATTTAATGCATTATAAACAAGGTGTTAAATAAAAAATTGGTGATTTCATTGGTATATTTAAGCATTTATATGCTCATATTTCTTATCTTGTATCTGAAATTGATGTGCAACACATATTTATTACTAATTTGTAAAGTAGCATTAGAGATAAGATGCTTTTGTTCTAATTATCTTCATTTCTACAATTGTGTACAACGCTTCACCATTATCAACTACAAGTGAGTCAGTTTGATAGCACCATTCCAATGGCTCTTGCTCCCATTGATAAGAGTGATGCCACATCCAATTCACACAAGTTTTAGAAATAAAAAAAATACATCAAAATAAAAAAAATCATCCAACAATGTTAATGAACAAGTGGGAAACAACATCCAAAGGTGTGGATCCTTTGTCATCTATTTTTAAACCTTCTCATAATTATACTTAGCTTTCTGAATCTTTGCATAATGTGATGGTGAAGTTAATTTTTTATAATGTTTTAACACTTCTTCCTATCAAACTAATTGACACTTCCAAACCTCAATCCAATTACTTTGATCCCAAATCCTTTTTCCAATATCACTGTCAACCTAGACACAATATTTAAAAGTGCTTTTGCTTGAAAACTATTATCCAAGATCTTATTGGTTCTAAGGCTATAACTGTTGACAGTGACAATGATAAAGGAAATAAATCTGTGGCACCTCCTTACCAAAACTTCTAAATTTACACTAATCATTTTCTATCTCATTCAACCAACACTATTGAACAACCTTCTTCTTCCCAATACATTGACTATGATGACAAAGTTAATGCAACCAATAATGTTGTTAACTAAGTTGAACAAGTCAAACCTAAACCTCCCTCTCCGCCTTGAATTACCTTTGATCCTACTGAGAAAATTAAAGCACCTGATGGTCCTCTCTATATTTTAGTAAAGGTTAATGACCTTCCTACCCATGGCACCCTTGTTGATCCCACTTGCATGGTGAATGTGATAACTAAAGAACATATTTTTAGTAAATAATTGCAAAAAGAATCTGATGCTAGATCTGATGTAAGGATCCAAAATTTTAATGGTTTCTTTTATCCTTCCCGTGGTTCCATTTCCTTACATGTTGAAGTTGGTGGTAAAAATTTATATGTTACCTTCACTTTCATCCCAACTTCTGATCAATTTCAAGTCAAATTTGGTCTTACTTGGCTTACCTCTATGCATGTTGTGGCTTCTCCTATTCATAAAAGTTAATTTTCCCCTTCATATGGAGAAATCATGATTGTTAACCATATTCTTTATCAGCCTTCTATACCTCAAGAATTGGTTGACCTTGATATCTTTTGGCCTTCTATACCTCAACACACTCAAACTTGTCTTGATCACCTCTTTAGATCCTATCAAGCCTACAAGGTTCAAAAGATTTGTGAACTTAGATAAACTAAGGATGTTCCATCTCTTTTCCCTGGATGTGGAATTCTTCCTACACAACTTATCCCACCTCTTCCTATTGCTTATACACATACTTATCAACCTATCTCTTTACCTAATGTGGTTCCTTAAGTTATTCCTCAATAAGAAGAAAAAGATTTGATATTGATTGATCCTATCCGACCTCAAATTTCTAGCAAGACAAAACATAACCTTCATGCTTGTGATTATCATAACAAGCATATTTCTAGAGCCCATAAATGTGAAGAAATGTAACTGATTGAATGTTTGAAGATGTTAAGTTGATGATCATGCAAGGCATTAAATCAGTTAATGTATTGTATTGTCATTGATGTCAACTTGATATAATATGTATGGTCATGGAAATACTTCCAAAGACTTCAAAGAACCGATGAATCAAAGGCTATGCTATTAGTAATGCAT
Source organism: Thuja plicata (assembly GCA_018584345.1). NCBI lineage: Eukaryota > Viridiplantae > Streptophyta > Pinopsida > Cupressales > Cupressaceae > Thuja > Thuja plicata. The sequence goes on along the minus strand of MU227963.1, from coordinate 1,648,114 downwards.
ACAAGTAAAGTATTCAATAAGTGACTGCATACACCAAAGGAGTGCACACCGATGGTCAGAGTAAAAGAGCAAAGTCATATTGTTACCCAACAAGCAAATGCACAACATTACCGATGAGCAAAATTATAGTGTTTCCTGACGAGAAAAACATAGAGTAACCCGACAGAAACAATTTCAGTGTTGCCCAACAAAAAATACAAGGAGGGAGATCCCGATGATAATTGAAGTCACACCGATGAAATAGTTGTTGGAGATTTTCTTTTGTGCAAATAATTGATTGTATGTTTGTCATTAATGACAACATATAATAAACAACATGTATCCTATATGAAATTATAAGTACAGATGTTTTGGTACTATGCGTGTTTATTTCCATGGTGTATACATGTTCTATATGCTATGTGCAATCACACCGAGTTAGATATGAAGTTACAGTTGAGTTATGATTAATCAGTTATGGCAGTTACAATTTCTGGAGTTTATCTGTTAAAAGCTGACGTAAATACAGTGTCTCTTGAGTTGCACCTATCTTTGGGATATGCGTGTTTGTATTAATGTTTAGTTATGAGTTAAATATAATTATCCAAAGGTGCTAAACATTTTTCAACAAAATATTGATGTTAGAGTTAATTTGGTGAAGCCGACTTTGTGAAGCGTCGCGTCTATTCAGTTTGAGTTGCGCAGTCCTAACTTTGATTGTGTGCTTGGTTGAGATGACAAGAAAGTTGATGAAATTTTTATAGATACTGTCATGACCTTATCCTTGGTGAAGATACATATAGAAGTTATGTTATGTTCGCTAAGTGTGAAAATGTAGTGAAAAAGAAAAGACAGAGAAGACCAGAAAGTCAGAAAGAATAAGTTGAAGATCTATGTGAAGAAACATAAGTTGATTGCAATTCATTGGAACTAATAAAGACAATAGGTCTACTCAAATTGTTCATTTAGTAGATATAGTGTATATCTATTGTACTAAAGGTTGTAGCCTTCACCATCTTAGTAGTGAGCTATTGGATAGTGAGTCCTCACCCTTAACAGGGTTATCTGTAAAAGACTTCTAATAGGGTCCGACCTTTAACTAGGTCTCTGTACTTCTTGCATTGTAAATATCAACTCCTAACAGGTTTGTAAGATCTTCTAATAGGGATCATTATAAAATAGTGTATTTATTTGTGTGTGCTAACTCCCACCGGGGTTTTTACCTATTTGTTTTTCCCGTAATAAAAATTATTGAGTACTCTATTGTGTTATTTGAATGTGCATTTACTTTATATCAAATTAAATTTAAGAAAGAGAAAATAATTAAATTGAATGATAATAGATTCACCCCCCCTCTCAGTTATCCTTGGGACTATTCCAACAATTGGTATCAGAGCCAAGTGCCTTGGAGAGAAATCCTAACAGCTTAAGGTAGATCAGATGGCATACTTCAGGAAAGAGAGTCCTAGCTAAGTTCGATGGAGAAAACTATCTTGACTGGAAGAAAAAAATGATAACACATCTTCAGTGCATTGGATTTGAGATCTATGAGATTTCCACTCAAGAAATTGAAGTTCCCACCTTAAAAGATCTTGCAGTAGAAGACTCTACTATGAAACAAAAGGAAGTGTTCACTAATAATGCAATTGCCAAAGAAGCCCTAATCCGTGCCCTATCTGACAGTGAATTTTCTGAGATCAAGAAGACAAATAAAGCATACTCTATTTGGAAATACTTAGAAGACATGTTTGAGGGAGACATCCAAGCAAAGAATGCATGCAGAAAGACATGGAAGAAAAGATACAATAATTTAGAGATGTTACCTGAAGAAAACATTAGAGCTTACAATCAGAGGATTAATGAAGTAGTATCAGGTATAAGAAACAATGATGGAGAAATATCATAAGAAGATATAATGGAAAAATTAATGACCACATTGATAGTAGATTATGAGAGAAAGATCAATATCTTAGATGAGACTATGCAATTTTCAAAAGAATTCAAGAGGGAGACTTTGATCAGAAAAATATCTGCATTTGAGATATCTAGATTGAAGACAGAACCTAAAAGTGAGACAGCCTTCAAAGCCACAGTCCACAACAAGAAATCTATAAGAAGCTCTAGTAATAATGAAGAAGTGGATATAGAACTAGAAGAAATCATTGCTATGATTTCCAAGAAGGAAAGGAAAGGTAAAGTGAAATATGAAAGACATCTACCATTCAAATGTTTTTCATGCAACAAAGTTGGTCACTTTGCATCCAAGTGCCCTACAAGAGTCAAGAAGTTTAGATCAGATTACAAACCTAAGTACACTAAAGAATGTTATCATGCTGAGGATGGTGTAATTGATGATGACTCGGGAGAAGATGAAATTGGATTCATTGCCATTAAAGACATTGAGAAGATGCTTGAAGAAATGGACAAATAAGATGACGTAAAAGAACAAGAGTTAGCATTAGTTTCAAAAGCTGACATCAGAACTGACTGGATCATTGATAGTGGATGTTCACACCACATGATAGGAGACAAAGATAAATTTGTACATTTGGACAAGTACAAATGTGGCATGGTTAGATTTGGAGATAACACTCCCAAACCTATCATAGGCAGATGTTCTATCACCTTAGATGGAAAGAACAGGACAGATGATGTTTTCTATGTTGATGGTTTGCATCATAACTTACTAAATGTTGGACATTTGCTTGATAAAGGATATCAGTTGGAATTCAAAAATAGCCAGTGCATCATAAAAAACAAAGAAGGAGACATGATTACATCAGGATCAAAGACGAAAGGTAATGTTTTTCAGCACAACTTAGAAGTAAGTTGTTTTGTTGCAAAAGTAGATGAAAGTTGGCTATGGCACAAGAGACTTTGTCATATCAATCTTGACAACATAGTCAAGATAAGTAATGTAAAGGAAGTAAGATACCTTCCTAGCATTGCAAGACCAGTTGACACCATGTGCATGCAATGTGTGATGGGGAAGCATGTGAGGACCTCATTCAGGAGAAAACAAGACTCTGTAGAAAACAAACTAGATCTAATACATACAGACCTATGTGGACCTACTCAAACAAGATCATACTATGGAGAAAGGTATTTTATTTAGTTTGTTGATGATTTCTCAAGGATGATGTGGGTTTTATTCTTAAAATAAAAATCTGAAGCTTTTGAGAAGTTCAAAGTATTCAAAGCTAAGGTTGAGAATGAATCTGGATTAAAGATAAAATGTCTGAGATCTGATAGAGGAGGAGAATTCACCTCTGACTAGTTTTATGACTACTGTGAAGAACATGGAATCAAAAGACAGTTAAGTGCACCCGAATCCCCTCAGTAGAATGGGATAAAAGAAAGGAGGAACAAGATAAGACTTGACACAATGTGCACTATCATGATTGAAGGAAAGGTTTCCCATACCTACTGGAGAGATGCAGTCAATACAACAATTTCCACTATCAATAGAATTCAATTGAGGCTAGGCACATACAAGACACCTTATGAACATTGGTTTGGTAATGTACCTACTGTAAAATACTTCAGAATATTTGGAAGCAAGTGCTACATCAAGAGAGTTGATAGCATTAGCAAGTTTGATGCTAGAAGCAATGAAGTTATTTTTCTTGGTTACTCTACTAAAAGCAAAGCCTATAGATGTTTTAATCTAAGATTAAAGAAGATCATTGAAAGTACTCATGTGAAGATTAATGAGAAGTTTATGATTCAAGAAAGATATTATGACTGTGCTCCCATAATTGAAGATGAGCCCAGACCCATCAATAAGGACACAATTATTGAAGAAATGTTTGACTGTATTGATGTTTGATGTAACAATCCCGAACCAAGTGAAGAAGAATCACAGATTACAGATGAAAGTATCACTCCTAAGAATTCAAGATACACATCCAAATACCACTCTAAGGAAGATATCATTGGAGATCAGAGCACAAAAGTCTTGACAAGATCTAGAGCAAAAGGTTCAACCGC
>MU227963.1:1603424-1622341 GCA_018584345.1 Thuja plicata | reverse complement strand
AGATATTTGTTGATGACATCATATTTGGAGGCAATGATATGCTATGCAAATCATTTGCAAATGAAATGAGCAAAGAGTTTGAGATGTCTATGTTTGGAGAGATCAAGTTCTTTCTTGGTCTGCAGATAATGCAATAAGATGAAGGTATTTTCATTACACAATCCAAATACATCAAAGAAGTACTGAAAATATTCAAGATGGAAGAATTCAAACTATTTGGAACACCGATGGAAAATGGATGTAAGTTGACAAAGGAGGACAAGTCATCAAAGGTAAATCAGAATTTGTACAGACCAATGACTAGAAAACTCATGTATGTTGTACACACTAGACCAGATATTGCACATGCAGTAGGAATAGTTGCAAGATTTTCTGCTAATACCAGGGAATCACATATGACTGCTGTAAAAAGAATCCTAAGATATCTAAAGAACACTGAGGAATATGGCTTATGGTATAGAAGAGAAGGAAAATTTGAACTTAAGGTCTTACCGACACTGATTGGGCTAGAAATATTGATGACCAGAAGTGCACAACTGGAGGAGAATTCTTTATGGGTGATAGACTTGTCACATGGATCAGCAAGAAGCAAGGATGCATCTCTCAATCTACTACAGAGGCAAAGTATGTTGCTACTACTGCAAACTACTCAAATATTGCATGGATCAAATAGTTACTGGAAGGTATGCATATGAAAATTTTAGAACCAGTAATTATCTATTGTGATAATACAAGTGCAATAAACATTTCCAAGAATCCATTCATGCATGCTAAAACAAAGCATATTGCCATCAAGTATCATTATTTAAGAGAACAAGTTCAGGCAAAGGAGGTGATACTTGAGTATGTGCAATCAAAGGAACAATTGGCCGATATCTTCACCAAGCCACTGCCCAATGATGCATTTGAATACTTGAGAAAGAGACTAGGGGTTAGAACCTTGTCTACTGGTTAGTAATCTGACTAGAAGGCTGCATCAACCTACATATTATCAAAATATCATTCATGTTGATGCAAGCAGAGAGATGGAATTTAATGATACATCTATACACAACAAGGTATTTATCTACTCCAAGCACCAGAGTTATTACCAATGAAATGAGAAATTCAAGGAATATATTATAGATAGAAAGGATCCGTTTGACATTACTATCAAATATTTGTTTGAAAAGATGTTTGTTTGGCATTTTTGTCAAAGGGAGAGAGATATCTCATTATCATACTGATAAAGGGAGAGATTATATCCATCAAAGTATCCAAAGGGAGAGATGTAACAAGAAAGGGAGAGTACACACAAAGGAAGAGAATTGATGAAAAGAGACATCAAAAGAACAGAGAACAGTCAAAGGGAGAGAGTTTGACACAAAAGGAATACACATCACATTAGAGAAAGAAAAATTCTACATCTATCCAGTGAAGGGATTGAAGACAGACAGAAAGCTGCAAGAATCAAATCAAAGCTATTTGAGCTTACCGATAGCCAGACATTTGTAATAGCTACATTAGGAAAGCTTAATGAAACTATATATTTCATATTGTATTAGCAATAGTATAGTATGATAATATAGTATGTTTCCATCAATGCCAAAGGGATATATTGATGACATGTAACTGATTGAATGTTTGAAGATGTTAAGTTGATGATCATGCAAGGAATTAAATCAGTTAATGTATTGAATTTTTATTGATGTCAACTTGATATAATTTGTATGGTCATGGAAATAATGCCAAAGAATTCAAAGAGCTGATGAATAAAAGGCTATGCTATCAGTAATGCATACAATTCAAGTATTCACTAAGTGACTGCATACACTGAAGGAGTGCACACCGATGGTCAGAGTAAAAGAAAAAAGTCATAGTGTTACCCGATGAGAAAATGCACAACATTACCAATGAGCAAAGTTACAGTGTTGCCCAATGAGAAAAACATAGAGTAACCCAACAGAAACAATTTCAGTGTTGCTCGACAAAAAAGAAAAGGAAGAAGATTTCGATGACAACTGAAGTCACACCGACGAAGCAGTCAGTTATCACCGATGACTAATTGAAATGTTGACCGACAGAACAAAGAGTTAAGAAATAAAAAATTGCTTAGCTGTCAAAGAGATATAAATAGACTTAACAAATACTTATCATTGTTTTATTCATCCAGATAAAGCCAAACATAAGTAATTGATTTAAAGCTGATTTATCCAATTGGCAAGAAGATCTCTTTGAGATAAAACTAAATTTTTCTTTAAATCTATTGGCGAGAATTATGGATCATGCCAAGAATCAAGAAAGTCAAGAAAAGGTAAATCATGTCTATACAGAGACAAACCCAATTAATTACAAATGGATTGTGAGAGGTGAACAAGAGAAGAAGAAAGATGCTAAAGGAAATATGAAGGAGAAGAAAGTCTTCATTCAATCCTGATCAACAAGCTAAAGAAAGAGCTAGATTCTGCAGACATCGACGAACAATGAGACAACATCACAGAGAAGAACATTGTGGAGCAGAGGTATAGAATTGATTATATTGATCAGAGAGGTAATGAACTTACAATAGATCTGAAAATATGCAATTGAGTTGTATGTATGAAAAAAACATTAGTGTTTTAGTTTAACCATTGAAGCATCAAGTATCTTAACCGAGTAGGACTTAAAAGTCTTTTACAATTGAGATACATCCCAAGGAGTACCAAAATTTTTGATCATAAAAGTAGCATTGGATATGCCCGATACCTATTGATAGACCAAGTGAGTGTTTGATCAAGGATGGTAGCATTAGATGCCAGATACTAGGTGACAAACTATCTTTTAAATCCTCTAACAAGGTCACACCTAACAATGTGTTTGTAACCTTTAACAGGGTTGGCTCCTAATAGAGCTCACTTCAGAAGAGTGAAAATTTGGGGTATCGGTCCCAGTGGTTTTTCCCCTCACAGGGTTTCCACGTTAAAAATCCATGTGTTATGTGTTGATGTTTCATTACTTTACTATTTTACATTTCACGTATGCAATTCTAGATTGATCGATATACTCTGCATATTTACTGTGTTTCGGTAAATATACGATTGCTTATCGGTAAACGTATAGAAGAAGGTTTAACAAAGAAATCTAACAAGTAGTAAATTGATATAAGTATTTCAAGGCATTCATCTTGTAGGACATAAGATAACTAGAGACATAATTTGTGGTTATAAGTTATAAGGGTTGATTTAAGGATTAATTTTTGAGGCCACTGATTCATTCCCCCCTCTCAGTTATTACTAACAAAATGTGCCTCTCAAAACAAATTTTCACCTCATACACCTCCTCATGAACCACTTACCTTTGACACATCCATGCCTGAGACAAAGGAGCAAGTGAACTTAAACAAAGTTAAAAATAATAAACTTAAAAATTCTATTCATATCTTGGATTCTATTACAATTAATCTAGATGAAGAAGATAAAATTGATGATTATATTCTTAATAATAAAAATGATATTCATGCTAGTGATTCTGATGACATGTATGAGACTATTGATATTGATCATGATTTACTAGCTATGCTTTCACAATAGTTATCTATCACTCCCAATGAAGAACACAATGACCTCTCTTCACAGTAGGGTCCTTGTTTGGCTATTATTCCATCTGTTGTGCTCGATGTTCCTCCTCTTGCGAGTTTCCCACCTTATCAAAACATTATAGACCAAGATTGGGGGCAGACGATCACTTGAATAGCTCTTCTTGCATAATGTATATTTTTTCTTTCTTTCTTGTTTTCTTGTTTGTCGTGATATGCTTCCCCCGGTGATGTGCTTCTTATTTCATTTTTTGTTTAGATTTCTTTAAATGACCCTTGTTTCTCCATTGGGGCAAGGTGGTAAAGGAATCAACATGTCATATATATTCTTCTATTTGTATCTCTCTTCTTCTATATGTTGTTACATGTTATGTCATGCCAGAGCCATTGTTTGCACATGTACTTTTGTGTTGTTTGCTTGGGATGATGAAAAATGGTAGATACTTATCCTTTTTGGGTTTCTGTGATGCCAACCCAAAAAGAATCTTCTTCATAAGTCTTACAAGCCTTTCTTCCATTATGTTTGTAGTTGTAATTCCTTTGGGGGATGATGACAAGTCATTTTGACATAATTTTTATATACATGAGTTATCATATGACCTATTGACTCCAAAGTAGATCATGTAGATGCCTAGAATCGTTGCTAAGCACTCTTACCAATTAAATTAAATTAATTAATATTCTCTTAGCATTTATAGTTAATTTTTAATTAACTATATTTTTTATATTCATCTATTAATTTAATTAAATTTATTTAATTAAGTTAATTCATTGTTCTAAAGTGTTTAAATTTAATTTAAATACTAACTTCTCTAATGTGTTAAATTTTATTTAATACTTTCCCTCCATTAAATCCACTTTTAAATAAATTTTAATTTATTTTTTTCCTCCATATTTTAATCTTCTTCTAAACCTTGATTGATTAAATCTAATTTTAAGTTAATCCTAAACCCACCTAAAAAGCCAAGTCTACACCCATCACCTCTCATCCTAATAAGTCTACCCACTAATTAATCCTACTTAATTAGCCTAAAAAGTGATTCCTAAATTTTTAAGGGCTAACGAGTTGCTCACACATGTGTGAGCAACTCATCCCAAGGAAGCCACCCAACTTCATTAAATTTCCTTACAATCTTGTCCCCACTATTTCTCCCAATGTTGTGTTGGAATTGGTTGTTCCTAATGTTGTTGGCATTCATGTTTTTTCACTAATGTCAACATATGTTTCTATGGAGGCAGAACAAACTGGTTATTACTATTTCTTGATGACTAAGAGAGGTGTATGAGTACTGTATGATTGATTCAGAATGAGTGAAGATGATGATGTGTACATGGATGTGTTGTGATCTTATTTCTAAGGTTGCATAACTTAATATTATCTATTAGATGAGTTACACATGTTTTAGTGAAGACTAGGTACTGGATGGTGACAATGATCTTTGACAGAGTTAGTCTCTGTGTTTTGAGTATAACTTATGAGCAATGTGGATTCAAGTTATGCGAGCTTAAGGGATGGCAAAAGATATGTTAAGGAATGTTTGTCATGTTTCACAAGTCGTATGACTTTTGGTGATGTCAGCTATGGTGTGTGTTATGGAGGAGACCTATTTGGGGCTGACTTCAGAGATATAGCGTGTATTATGGATTGTGAGTGTGGATTACAGATCTTGGATTATATATGATGAATTATAATTGATGTTTACTTATTATAGGTATCGTGTGTATCTTAACAATGGGTTCAATAAATATTTGTATATTGGGAAAGCCTAATTAGCCGACCTAATTAATTATTGTAATATGGTATATAGGAGAGATATTTTCTTTTGAAAAGAGTATGTAAGAGGTGAATGTGATTGAGATAGAGACAAAAAAGTGTGTAAGCTATGACCTTGATTGTATGTTGGATGTAGAGAAGAGGTGATTATTTTACTTCTTTGGATCTAACCAAGCAAAGACAGTTGCTATCAGACAGTTAACTAGATTGTGTATTTCCTATATACACTTGTATTTAAGACTGTAAGTCCTGAGGGGGTCTTTAACCTTCTTTAGGCAGTGTGCCTGGGTAGTGAGCCCACTGTTACTCTTGAATCCTAATAGGGTTTTTCATTTAAGACAGACTGTGTACTGTAATGCATAAATAAGCTCCTAATAGGGCTAAATATTTTAACAGGAATACTATACTCTCAGTACATTATTTATGGGTGCTAATTCCCACTAGGATTTTACCTTAACAAGGTTTCCTTGATAACAAAGGATCATGTTATTGTGTTGGCATTTACCTTGTTATCATTTGGATTAAAGTTTTGTTTATAAAGTTTAATGTTTAATAATCTATCTCACAATTGATTCACCCCCCCTCTCAGTTGTTTTAGTGGACTGTTATTCCTAACAATTGGTATCTGAGCTACTGGTCCTTAGAGATAAAGTTTAGCAACTTGAGGTGATCCTGATGATGGCATACTATAGGAAGGATAGTCCGAAGTTTGATCCTAAAAACTTTGACAGTTGAATTAACAAGATGAGAACTCATTTTCTATGCTTGTGAATCGACTACTAGATGATAACAAAGAATAATATACAGATGAAGGTTGAGGATGAACTAGATAAGGCTACTGATGATGAAAATAAGGTATTCTCATACAACATGGTCACAAGAGAAGCATTGATTAGTGTTCTTTTTGAAGGTGAATTCAAAGAGGTAAAAGATTTGGATTCTGCACATGACATTTGGACAAGATTGGGAGCGCTATATGAAGGAGAAAAGTTAACTAAGAAAACAAAGTTACAAAAATGGAAGAAAATATGGAAACATTGAAAATGAGAGATGATGAGAATATTAGAGCATATGAACAGAGAATTACTGAAGCTTTTATTGGCATAATTAGGAACTTTGGAGCACTTACAGTGAGGAAGAAGTGATTGTGAAAATTCTTAGATCCCTAACACCTGTATACAAAACCAAAGTGCAAGCTATAGAAGAGATCATACCTTTGACAACTAATTTCAACAGAGAGATTTTGATTGGAAAACTAACAACGTTTGAGGCCGTAGAGCTGGGGGATTCATTACCTAAAGTTGAGACAACATTCAAGGCGACTATCCACAAAAATAAAAAAGACTTTATCAAGAATTGGGAGCACCAACAGTAGTGACTTAAGAGAAGAACTCGGTGAATATGATGATGAATGGGAACATTTACAGGAAGAAGAAAGAAGTTAGATGAAATTTTGGCCTTGATCACAAGAAGAGAAAAGAGAGGTAAGGGTAAGTTTGAAAGAAATTTACCTCTGAAATATTTTTCATGCAATAAGATAGGTCATTTTTCATCTACATGTCCTACAAGGGTTCCAAAGCATAAATCTAAGTTTTATAAACCAAATTATTCAAAGGATAAGGAATGTTATTATGCTAGTGAAGGTGTTTATGATGATGATGCTATTTATTATGATGAGATTGGATTTATTGCTATCAAGGATGATAAACCTATAAATGAAGAAAGAGCTTTAGTATCTCATGTTGAAAAGAAATTTGAATGGGTCATAGAAAGTGGTTGTTCACACCATATGACTAGAGATAAAAATAAGTTTGTTAAGATGAATAATTATGATGGTGGTGTTTTGATATTTGGTGACAATACTCCTAAGCTTATCATTGGAATTGGATCCATTATTTGGATGGAAAGACCAATACTGACAATGTAGTACTTGTTGATGGACTTAAGCATAATTTATTGAGTGTTGGACAACTACTAGACAAGGGTTATCAATTGAAATTCATTGATGGGAAATGTTCTATCAGAAGTAAGTCAGGAGACTTGATCACATCTGGTACTAAATCCAGAGGTAATGTAGTTGAATTAAATACATCTGAGGCTTATTGTTTTGTTGTGAAGGTAGATAACACTTGGTTATGGCATAGAATATTTTGTCATGTTAACTTTGATAATATTGTGAAGGAAAGTATGACTAATGTAGTTAGAGAGCTACCAAATATTGTGAAACTATATAACACCATGTGTAGAGAATGTGTAATGGGGAAGCAGACTAGAAGTAGTTTTAAAGGCAAATCTTACTCAGAAAAAGGAAAGTTGGATCTAGTGCATACAGATCTATGTGATCCTATAAGAAAAATATCTTACTATGGTGAAAGGTAATTTATACTTTTTGTTGATGACTTTTCTAGGATGATGTGGATTACATATCTAAGAGAGAAATAAGAGGCGTTTGACAAATTAAAAATATTCAAAGAAAAAGTTGAGAATAAATTAGGCTTAAAGATAAAATGTTTGAGATTAGATAGAGGTGGTGAGTTTACTTTAGATTTGTTCAATTCCTACTGTGAAGAACATGTATATACAGACAGACATATGATCCTAGAACACTAGAAAAAAATGAGATAATAGAGCGAAGAAAAAAAAAATATTAGATGCTGCTAAAACTATGTTGCTAGAAGGAAATGTATTACACATGTTCATTGGAGAGAAGATGTTGGTAATGTTGTGTATAATTTAAACATAATTTAGATCAGAGAAGGTACATGTAAGACTCCTTATAAATTATGGTTTAATCATACTCCTACTATGAAATATTATTAGAATATTTGGTAGTAAATGCTATATCAAAAGAGATGCTGAGATAGGAAAGTTTGATGCTAGCAGTGATGAAGGGATCTTCCTTGGTTATTCCATTGAAAGAAAAGCCTATAAATGTTTCAATCTAAGATTGAGGAAGATGATTAAAAGTGCTAATGTGAGGTTTGATGAAAAGTTCCAGATTCAAGAGAGAATGTATGACTATAATCAGACTACAAAGATCAAGGAGGTTACTGTAGATCAAGAAGAACCTTTTGAGATTGACTATGAGATCGAGGTATGTCAAGATGACTCAAATGATCCTATTGAAATTCCTAAGACTCCGAGGTATGTTAAGAAAAACCATCCTAAAGATAAAATTATTGGAGATGCTAATAGAGGAATGATGACAAGTTCTATATTAAGAGATGAAATTTGTTTGATTTCTCTAGTTGAACCGAAATCTTTTGATGAGGCATGTAGAGATGAATCTTGGACTAAAGCTATGAAGGAAGAATTAGAATAGATAAAGAACAAAAACACTTAGGAATTGGTTCCAAGACCTAAAAAAAAGAATGTTCTAAGAACTAAGTGGGTTTTTAGAAACAAAATGGATGAGGAAGGAACATTGGTAAGAAATAAAGCAAGACTAGTTTGCAAAGGCTACTCACAACAAGAGTGCATAAAATTTGAAGAAACATTTGCTCCTGTTGCTAGGTTGGAAGTAGTAAAATTATTTCTTTCTTATGTTGTACATAAAGATGTCAAGGTATATCAGATGGATGTGAAATCTACATTTTTTAATGGATATCTATAGGAAGAGGTATACATTGAGCAACCTGATGGATTTCCTTTGACAAAATATGAAGAAATGGTTTGTAAGTTGAAGAAAGATTTGTATGGACTTAAACAAGCACCAAGAGCATGGTATGCAAGACTGTACATGTATCTACTTTGTCTTGGCTTTAGAAAAGGTAATACAGACAATAATTTGTACTTAAGAACTAGCGACGATGGGATTATAATCATAGAAGTTTTTGTTGATGATATCATTTTTGGAGGAAATGATGTAATGAGTAAAAGATTCTCTAAAGAGATGGAAAATGAATTTGAAATGTCAATGATTGTTGAGATGAAATTTTTCCTTGGATTGTAAATTAATCAGAACAAGAGTGGTATTTTCATTTCTCAGACCAAGTATCTTAATGAAATGTTGAAGAAATTTGGAATGGAAGATTGTGAACCTATTGGGACACCCATGGTGACTAGTTATAAACTTAATAATAATGATGAAACTCAGAGTGTTTTTAAGACAAAGTATAGATCAATGATTGGAGGTCTAGAATATCTAACTCACACTAGACCAGATATTGCTAATGTAGTTGGAATTATGGAAAGATATCAAGCAGATCCTAAAGAGACACACCTTGCTGTTGTGAAAATAATTTTTAGATACTTGAAAGGAACCATAGAGTATGAGTTATGGTATGAAAAATCATATGATTTTATCTTACATGCATATATTGATGTTGATTGGGAAGGTAGTGTGGATGACATAAAGAGTACAAGTGGAGGAGCATTTTTCCTTGGAAAAAGGATGGTTTCATGGTTAAGTAAGAAGCAAGATATTATAGCTTAGTCTACTACTGAGTCTGAGTATGTTGATGCTACTATAAATTACACATAGACTGTTTAGATGAACCAAATGCTGAAGGTCACTGGAATAATTTTTGAAGAGCCAGTGGTTATCCATTGTGATAACACTATCATAGTGAACATGTCGAAGAATATAGTAATGCATTCAAAGACTAAACATATTTCCATCAAGTATCATTTATTGAGAGACAAGGTAGCAGAGAAGGAGATCATATTGGAGTATATCAATAGAAAGGAATAGATTGTAGATCTATTTACAAAACCTTTGCCAAAGGATGCCTTTGAGTATCTCAAAGCTATGCTTAGGGTATGAGCCCCTCCTTGCAATAACTAGATTGATGTAGGAATGCATCAGTACAGTGGCTTTAGAGCTATATCATTTATGGACTTGATGTATGTATCTACTCCTTAGGGGGAGTGATCACAGGAACATTATAGAACATATTTGAATGATTTTGCACCTGGTTATTGCAGGCATGAATATTTGAAAATCTACACCTTGCAGAAGAAAAAAGAAGAGTTATGGCACTCTTTTCCATTGTTGTCAAAGGGGGGAGATTATATAAGAAATCCCTACTATTTAGGGAGAGCTGTGTTGAGGATATTGAGAAGATTGTATTGAGAGAGTACTTTTGGGTTGATGGATTTTCCCATATGTTGCCATCAATGCCAAAGGGGGAGATTGTCAGAATTGGTTTCTGCTAAGGTTGTTGGCATTCATGTTTTTTCACTGATGTCAACATATGTTTCTATGGAGGCATAACAAACTAGTTATTACTATTTCTTGATGAATGACAGAGGTGTATGAGTACTGTACGGTTGATTTAGAATGAAAGAAGATGATGATGTGTACATGGATGTGTTGTGATCTTATTTCTAATGTTGCACAAATTAATATTGTCTATTAGATGAGTTACAGATGTTTTAGTGAAGGCTGGGTACTAGACGGTGACAATGATCTTTGGCAGAGTTAGTCTGTGTTTTGAGTATAACTTATGAGTGATGTGGATTCAAGTTATGCAAGCTTAAGGGATGGTAGAAGACATGTTAAGGAATGTTTTTATGTTTTTCAAGTTTTATGACTTGTTGGTGATGTCATTTGTGGCGTCTATTATGGAGGATACCTATTTGGGGCCGACTTTAGAGATGTAGCATGTATTATGGATTGCGAGCATGGATTATGGATCTTGGATTAAATCTGATGAATTATAATTGATGTTTACTTGTTATAGGTATCATGTGTATCTTAGCAAGGGGTTAAATAATTATTTTTATATTGGGAAAGCCTAATTGGCTAAACTAATTAATATTGTAATATGGTATATATGAGAGATCTTTTCTTTTGAAAAGAGTATGTAAGAGGTGAATGTGATTGAGATAAAGATAACAAAGTGTGGAAGCTGTGAGCTTGGCTATCTACTGGAGGTAGAGAAGAGGTTGTGATTATGTTACTTCATTGGAAATGACCAAGCAAAGATAGTTGTTATCAGACAGTTCACCTAATTGTATATTTCCTATATACACTTGTATTTCAAACTGTAAGTCCTGAGGGTGGCTTTAACCTTCTTTAGGTAGTGTGCCTGGGTAGTGAGCCCACTATTACTCTTGAATCCTAACATGGTTTTTCCTTTAACATGGAATGTGTACTATAATGGATCAATAAGCTCCTAATAGGGATAATTATTTTAATAGGGATACTATACTCTTAGTACATTATTTGTGGGTGCTAATTCTCACCAGGTTTTTACCTTTAACAGGGTTTCCTCGGCAACAAAGGATTGTGTTATTGTGTTGGAATTTACTCTGTTATCATTTGGATTAAATTTTTACTTATAAATTTCAATGTTTAATAATCTGTCTCACAACTGATTCACCCCACCCCCCCCTCTTAGTTGTGTTGGTGGACTGTTATTCCGAATAGGTTTCTCACACATGTGTGAGTAACATTGAGCCTCTCAAATATTAAATGCTCCAATTTGACTTTTGGAATGACATGTCCTTTTTCCCTTGTGTCCCTTATGTTTATCCTATGTGGATGCCACATAACTTTCACCTCATTCAAGCCCTTCCCTTCTCTCAAAAAATCTATAAATAGGAGGCCTCACTCCTTTCTAATCATCTTTTATTTTATGCATTGCTATCATGTTAGTATTGCTCTAAGATTTCATATTTATTTTTATGTTTTTCAATATTAGTTGAATATAGAAATCACATAATAGGTGAATAGTGAATGAATATTAGCTTAATCTTGCATCTCATCTTATTTTCATAGTTTTAATTTTCATTTAAATCAATGGTGAAAGATTGAGACAAGTTCCTCATACTTGTTCTTCAGATCTTCATCAATCTACTAGTTCTACATTATTGGATCAATCACCTCAAGGAAGCAATCAATAGTGGGATTTTTATTTTTTGTTGGGAGAGCACACCCACATTCCTCTCTAAGATAAAACCAACAAGTCTTGGGTGCACTTTTTTGGCTCATTGAAGGTTATGTTTGAAGCAATTGTGTAGTTACGAGTTTTATGAACACGTGTAGATCAGATTGATTTATAACTAACATTTGCATGTTTGACCTAGTTCCACATAGGTAGGGTTTTCATCATATACATTTTGGCACACTTGGTGTGACTCACATCCCTAAAATATTTTTAAAATTTTGAAAAACCTATCATTCACCCGTCGAATTCACGGAACATCATATCCTATTATACAGTTTCATCTCTACTCTGGCTTCACCGTCTGCACAGATTATCATTTGCAAGATTGACATATCCACTGAGAGAATGATGTATCCTCTCTGCTAAAAAAAAATTAAAATTTTTAAATGTTTTAAACTTCTTTTTGTGGTATCCTAACAAATAGTACTCAGTTTTTTGATAGTAGTACAATTTAATGAAATTAAATACTGTTGAAATTTGAAATTTTCCCACCATAGGTAGTTGAATTTTTCTATTTTTAGATCAGTGTCTTTGAAGGTAAATCATCGTCTCCACTCCTTAGATTGCGTGTAGGTAAATTTTGACCCACGACAGTATGGTTTTTGAAATTTTTGTTGACTGTCATCTGCACAGATCATTGTTTGTGCTCTGAGGTTGTCATCTCCGGTCCAGGACAAAGAGATTTAAATTTCCTTGGATTTTGTGTTATTGATCTGTTTATCTTATGCAATTTTTTAGGTTGAAAGACTCCTTGAAACTATTAATCATTGTATGCAGGTTCACCATTGAAGACTTAGTTTGAAATGGAATAAAATTGTATTTTTTTGTAGGACATTGTGATGAAGGCTTGAACTCCAAACTACTAATGCATGTTTTGCAGGTTATATAGTAGATACAAACAAACTTCATGTGTTTGATTAGCTCATTTTATTAGGATTATTATTAAAGGATCTACTTGTAGTGATTTGTTGGGTATTAGGGAAGTATGCTCTTGCGTCTTAGAGGTAATCATAAACCTTGACCTGCTTGATTAATCATCTATAAGGGAGTCCTATGTAAATTAATGCGTGTTTGGAATGCTTGGGAGAAGAAAATTTGGTAGGGTAGTATGCTCTTGTTTTCAAAGACAATCAAAAATCTCAACCCTTAGTTGTTATCCACTTTTATTTCATGTTTACTTATTAGAGGGCCTGCCATTGAGGGAGAAATTTTGCGGGAATGACCCAAGTGGGATCAAGGTAAAACCACCCTCTTCCAAACCACTATAAATAAATACCTCATTGAGATTAAATTATCAGAGGGCAAAGAAATCTTGTGCCCGGTCTTCTCTATGATCTATAGGATCTAATTAGTGTTTACGCTACCATGAAGCCTTGTATAATTCATAAGATATCTTTGAATGGATGCACTTACTAAACACCCTAGAGTAGAGGCTTAACCAATTCACCTCTAAAAGTATCATTATATTTATGTAAGGAGAGAGAAGAATCTCTCTTCAAGAATACACTCACCATACGTATCCACTTGAGTGTTTTAAAGTGGATGATACGACATTAGAGGTCTCATTACATAGTATCCTTTGATCATATTATGCATATCTCTCAAAAAGACAAAAAAAATAGGCACCCTTTAGGGGGTGACAAGGCTGTGTGAAAAAAGGGATATCAAGCCTTGGGAAAAGGTTTTGAGGTCTAAGCCAATTCTTTAGGATAGGAACTGCTTGTACCATCTTCATTGTTATAGACCACGTGAAAACACAAGGTGTCTTGAAAAAATTGCTTGGACATACACATATAAAAGTTCTCAAAATTGTACCAACTTCCTAGTATCATAACTTCTTGTTACCTACAATGTTTCTTTTTCCCTTAGAAGACTATTTTTCAATTCCTGTTTGCAAAACTTGAATGTTCTTCTTTGAATCAATGTACAATTAGCGTAGTCAATCCTTTATGTGCGATTGAAATTAGTTCTCGACAATGAAAAAATTGAACCCAATTAGTCAAAAATTAGTCAAATCCATTCAAAACTCAAGATTTTCATTAGAATCCCCAATCATCATCTCCGACCTGAGATTTTCATCTCTGCAGATCATTGCATGTGTCCAAAATTCATCATCTCCTCTGGAAAAAAGTGAGCTTAAGGGCCTTGAAAACAATGAATATTTGGACTTACCTACCCAACCATCTTGGTTTTTCAACCAACCCGATCCTCTAGAGTCCAAAATTGTGAATTTTCTGATCCATGCTTGATTCAGGGAAACATAAGAAAGTGAAAATCCAACTACTTCATGTGTACAAAGAGAATAAAATGGCTAATCAGGATGCCAAGAAATATCAACATCTCATGAACTCAATCTGATAAGAGATCCAAGAATGTGAGAATTATGACAAAATCATTTTCAGTAACAAGCTTTCACGGTTCATGAGAAAGTATTATTTGAATCACACCTTTGTCAAATTTGAGAGATACAATAAGACCTTCACATTTCCATCTTTTCACTCACATTATCCTCTATCATCATCACATTTTAGGAGAATCATCATCATCTTGGACCTAAATCAATACATTGTCTTGATTGATCCACATCCAAAAAAGTCAAGACTTATCAAACTCCTTCTTCATACCTCTATCAAGATCCCATCAATCTTTAGGTTTGAATATTTTATCAAAGTGTCATTGAGATCCATATCCTTATCAATCCTAGTTGAATTTTGTTTCTTAGGAATATATTCTATCTTGAGTGATCAATTTGATTAAATCAATATCCTATTTTTATTGATATCATAAATCTATCTCCAAGTAGAAAAAATATACCATCAATTCGTTCAATCATTTGTGCTCAATAGGATCTCATTTCACCAAGGTTTTTTAAAACCTTTATAATCCCAATCAAATCTAAGAAAGCCCCTACCCTCACCATCATTCAATCATCAGAATCAATCATCCTTGAGGCCCTTCCCTCTCAATCAAACAATTCCAAATCTTTGCTCCTGAGTTCATCCTTTATCTACCATCAAATCTTCCATTCATCTCATTTTAAAGACTTCATTAAATCCTTTGTCTCTCATCTTTCATCCTTCAAAGGTCACCATTGTATGGTTTTTACTTGATCATAAGATAAAAACAAGAGCTGCACACAAGAAAATAAGAACCACGATGATGATAATCCTTTTTCTCATCCATTCTTTCAAGGTCATGCAACACAAGTCAAAGACATCACTAATGTTCTTGAAGAGAAAAATTAGTCAATCAGGATCAAAGACCTACTTAGGTGAATGAATTCCTTACTAATCCATACAATATAGAGATGGTTGAAAAGGCCATTAGCCAAAACAATCAGGAAATATTTATGAACCTTATCAAGAATGGTGTCATAGTACCCGCTGAATTTGATGAGTCTCTCCTTGTAAATAATATCATCAAGGCTACAAACACTAAAAACAAGGCCAAAAACTCAACCTCTAATGCAACATCATCCCAAGATAGAGGCATGATGATTTATAATAGGCCTTCTACATCAATTCCTGAATCAACTTCACAACCAAAATTTTAATTGACGGGGGAATAAATTCAACACATCCTTAGTATTTTTTCCAACATAAACTCACATAATCACACCCATACCACAATGAACACATCTACTACTACCAATGCTAGTGTTATAGGGAAAACATCTATCCCTTTATCCACACATCAAGTTTCAACATCATATTTCACATTTCCTTCATCCACCATGAAGACATTTGCTCAAAAAACATTCCAAGCTTATCATTACACACCTCCTCCTACAATCAGAATGACACCAATATGATTTTCAACATCACAATTGGGAGGTGAACAATATTTTGGACCAAAGTTCACACCTCACAATGCTCTTGACCTAGCCCAACATATCAATGAGCTTAAGAGCCTTGTGCATAGCCTGCAAAACATGGGGAAGAAAGAATTTTCCTTGACGAGATATGTCCCTACCCGTTCAAAAAATCAATCACTATGCAATTGTTTCCTCCAAACTTTGAGATCCCTAAAGTTTATAAATACAAAGGGGAGACATGTTTGGTCTAACATATCAATGAAGTTTTTGTTACTTGTCAAGAGGTCTCCTATAACAAGAATTATCTAAAAAGACTCTTCACTAGGATTCTTGGCGGTCCTTCTCTTGAGTGGTTCATGGCCCTTCCTCATGGGTCCATATCTACCTTCTCTAACCTTGCAAATAATTTTTTTGTACAATATTCCTACAACATCAAACATCAAGCATTACTGAGTGACTTGTGTAACACCAAGAAAAAGAGTTGAGAAAAATTTGCCAACTTTCTACAAAGGTGGAGACACCTTGCTAATCAGATGCCTTGGAAAATACCCAATCATCACCTAATTGATATATTTACCAGAAACTTGGTACCTAAAATGTCATTCCATGTGAAAATGGCTTCACCTAACACTTTTGAGTCTCTCCTTAAGGAAGGGAAACAATTTGAGGATGGACTCTTGAAAAAGGGTTCTATTAAACATTATACCCCTTCTAAAAAAGATAAACCTAAGTTTTGGACCAAAAACAAAGGGGTTTTCAATGATGGAGTGACATATGCCAAGCATGTCCAAAATGTCTAGACATCCAATAAAGGAAATTAGAATATTTGCAACAATCATAACAAAAACAACCTAAACAATTCATCACAATAGTAGAAATATCAAATAAAATATTTCAATCACTCCTATTTATTTCCTCACAATAACAAAAACAAAAGCAACAATAATTATAATCAACGACAATGTTGAATGTATACCTCTCTCGAAAAACCTCTCAATGTTATATTTTAGAAAATTGTTGATCAAAACATGATGGTGTTCCCAAATACTAGACCTTACAATCAGAATCAACCAAAACCTACTTGGTATAAGGATAATAAGTACTATGATTATCATCGCATCAAACGCCACGACACTAAGAAATGTATGAACTTGAAGAAATTTGTACAAGACCTTATTGAGAATGGAAAGATCAAAGTTGAGGGACAAACGACATCATTATCAAATGCTCAAATTAAGATCTATAATAATCCCTTCCCCAAGAATGATAAAAAATGCCTCATCCTCGAAGCTTGTACCATATGATTACTCTACTAACCACATCATGGGATTTGACTCCTTGCATGGTAAGGTTTAGGAAAATAAAATATTTAGTTTTGATTCCACGTGTGAGCATATTGAAGAATCTGACAAGCATGCATACACCATTAAACTCAAGGGTGCAGATTGAAATGCAACCACTCACAGAGCCAGAGTCAGCATCCAAGCCTCTACCCTTCTAGCTGCTCCATCCACCTCCACAAGACCAACTTCATGGTAAATTTTCATGTTGCAACTTGGGAAGACTCCTGCATAGATATCCATCCTTGACTTGTTCCGCACTTCACCTGTACATAAATAAATCCTTGAAAAAGGTCTCCTAGAGTCACACATTCTCGGCAACATAAATTCTTGACAATTGCAAGCCATTATTAGGAACTTAGCCACACAAAAACATGTGGTATTCATTGATAAATATTTTTTTGGCCTAGATCCGCATCACAATAAACCCTTACAGAATTAGGCACTCAATCATCTCTAGAAAAATAAAAAATGGTCCTTATAGATGGTGGGTCCAGTTTGAACCATTATATTTTGAAGATGATAAGAAAACTAGGGCTCCTTGAAGATCTCCTCAATGTTTCAAAGAGAATAACTATTAAGGATTATTATGATAGAGAAAGAGAATCTAAGGGGTTGATCACATTACCTCTTCAAGTGGGTCCCACATTGATCGAAACTAATTATCGAGTCTAGGATATTGACTTACAATACAATATCCTCCTTGGAAGGCTATGGATATATGATATTTTAGGTGTACCTTCCATAATTCATCAATTCTTGAGGTTCCCACTGTAACACCCCAAAATTGGCATCTTGCAACTTTAACTAATTTTTTTGCATTTGTCATTCTTCTATATCATCAAAGTCCTATTGTACTTTCTGAGTTTTAACTAACTCTACTCGACCTGAGTGTCAAATGTAGAAAATCCTAAATCTGTATTAATCATACATCATATTTAATTCCTAAATATCTATTGGCTAAATAAACCCTATGATTGAATTGATTTAATTATAAAGTCCTAGCACTGTAATTAAATTAAATTCACCTCTTTAGCTAAGACACATGAAAAGGGATTAAATAATATTTAATTATTAAATAAATATCCTCATTTCAATAATTGAATTTAATTATTCAGATAATTGAGAAAAAGCAATTATGAGGTCATATTTATTTAATTAATTGGATATTCTCTCAAAAATCTTTCTTCTATTTAGAAATAGAATCTTTGAATTAATTGTGCTTTAAAGAGAAAGAAAACAATTGAATTCAAATAAAACAAGATTAAATCAAAGAAAGAAAACAGTTAAAACAGGAAGAAAACAATTTATTGTATTCTTTTGAATAAAGCTTTCTATTTTAAACTGGCTTTTCTATATGTTTTATTTCAAAGAGGAAATTTTCTATTCTGATCATCTCAGAGTCTATAAAATAATTCTCATTCTTCATTCAAAACCCCCACTCACTTTTATGCATTGTTAGAATACTGAATTATTGTCTCATTTCTTAATATCTCATATAGAATAATTTCATATTGCAATAGAATAGCTTCAATTTCTAGAA
>MU227963.1:1563982-1586720 GCA_018584345.1 Thuja plicata | reverse complement strand
CATTCCTAGATTGGTCCATGGTTGTGAGACTCTCGTTCTGAGAGCAATTTCAAAAACCCCGTCTGGATAGAAGGCAACAGGTCGAATCATGCAGGCAGACAGGATGAATAATCTCATATTCAGTCTTTTGTGTACCTGGTGAAGAAGGACTATGTTGAAGTGTATGGTGAATTAACAAGGCCAAATTTACCACATACACCCACATAAGGGCCAAGAAGTCACAGTTACTGGAGATCTAGAGCCCTTTCAATACTATGAATGAATAGAAGGAAAGAAAATATACTTTTATCGATTAAATGAGTTTTTCGGACCTGCTGCAAAATAGGAACCTCCCATATCCTCTGCTGAGAAACCTTCCATCAAAGAAACTGACAAACCTTCAACCAAAAAATAATCTACATCTGAAGGTCCCAAAGGAAAAGAGAAGGTCACTAAAGAAATGATACCTTAATCTAAGAAGAAAGTCAAGTTCACTAACCAAGACATGGGAGAATATGAGTTTGAGAATTCCTTATGGATTGGCCAACTCTGGATATCCCTCAAATCCCATGGAAACCCCTCTGAACTATTTCTGAAGAAGAACAAATGTATTGTGGAATGAAAAAGAACAACTTTAGAACATTAGGGATCCCTTGGTGACGAGCATATGGAGTCTAACATCCTATGATGGCCCTACAAAGATGAAGAAGATAAACCCATGAAAATACCCAAGGGAAAGTATGTTAAGGCCAACTCCATTTTTGAAAGCATGAGATATCATGGAATTGGTCTTGGTGTGAAAGAAAAAGGAATGAAAAAACCAATCAAACTAACTGACTACCTCTGAAGTAAAGAATTGGGCTCCTTGGAAACCAAAGTGCTCTCAACTAATGCCTATGAGGTTTATTTTGATTTTGAACCTAAGGAGGAGCTCCTTGTAGTCCTCTTTCAGTATATTGAGAGTGAAATTATCAATACAAACCATGTCTATACTATCACCAAAGTTGACATTTCATCCGCTAGCCTTCCACTAAAATACCCCAAACTCATCGATTGAGACCAACAAGACTCACCACCTACATTGGAAATATGTGATTTGGATGAGGCATTTTCATCCCTTTTTGGCCAAAGAGATCTCTGGGATTATGAACATTAGATACACTACAATGAGAGAGTCTACTTTGGTAGCTAGGTCAACTCTCTTAGTCACAAATATGAAAGACAAGATAAAAATTAAAAAAACAATAAAACTTCCCTTGGTGAAAACCTTTCTAAGGAACCTTCAGATGAAGAAAAAGATAAAATAAAGGATGTTTCTTCTTGTGAAAACCTTTCTGAGGCACTAGAAGAGGGAGAGGTTGACTTTCCTTTTAGGTCTCCATCGCTAGAAAAATCATCAATCCTTATCAAAGACACAGTAGAAGTTAACCTTGGAGCAACTAAGGATCCTAGGATCACATTAATTGCACCATCTCTCAGCGAGAAAGAAAAGAAAGATATGACTAAGTTCCTCCAAAAAACACAAAATAAATTTTCTTGGTCCTACAAAGATATGCCTAGACTAGACCCTGATCTGATTGTACACCACCTTGTAGTAGATCCCAAAGCTAAACCAGTCAAACAAAAACTACAAAATATGCATCCACAGGTGACATTATTAGTCAAAGTAGAGTTATAGAAAATGTTGGATTCTTCCTTCATATGACCCATATATTATCTTGAATGGGTCTCTAATATTGTACCAGTAGGTAGGGCTACTGGGGGCATGCACATATGTTCAGATTTTAGAGATCTTAACTTAGCATGTTCGAAGGATGATTTTCCACTTCCTAACATAGACATCATAGTGGATATGATGGAAGGACATGAGATGTTTTCACTTATGGATGACTTTTTAGGGTATAAAAATATAAGGATCATAGCAGAAGATCAACATAAAACAACATTTACTATGCCTTGGAGAACTTTCTATTACCAGGTAATGCCTTTTGGACTAAAAAATACAAGAGTTACCTATCAATGTGCTATGAAAACCATCTTTCATGACCTCTTGCATGATATCATGGAGGATTATGTGGATGACATCCTAGACAAGTCCAAAATAAGAGAATCGCACATTTCCATCCTTACAAATTTTTTGATAGACTGGAAAAATATAAGGTTCGACTGAATCTCAAGAAATGTTTCTTCGACATACAATCAGGAAAAATGCTAGGCTACATAGTATCCCATAGAGGAATTGATGTGGAACCAAATAAATTCAAATATATCTTAGAGATTCTTCCTCCTACAAAATTGAGACAACTTTGGAGCCTACATAGAAGACTTCATCCCATCCGAAGGTTTGTATCACAATTGGCAAATAAAGTTCATCCTTTCTCTCACCTCTTGAGAAAAGATGCTAAGTTCCTATAAGATTGTTTATTCCAAAAATAATTTGAACAAATTAAATAGTACCTAGCTAATCCACCAGTGCTATTCCCACCATTTCTAGGCCAACCCTTGATTTTGTACATATCTTCCACTACCGTTGCACTAGGTGCCCTCTTGGAACAACTAGATGTTAATTAAAAAGAAAGAGGAATCTGCAATCTAAGTAGAATACTTGTTCGATATGAGTTGAAATAACTTGTAATTGAGAGAACATGCTTGGCTGTTGTCTTCTGTATGCACAAAATACATCATTATATTCTTAATTATAAAACTCAACTCATCGCAAAGGTTGATTTGATGAAATACCTCTTATCTAGAACAACTCTTATGGGGTGTGTTTCTAAGTGGGTCATGGTCCTAAGTGAATTCAACATAGTGTATGTAGACATGAAGTCTATCAAAGGACAAGTGATCGTAGATCAGCCAGCTGAATCTCCTCTTCCTAGAGATCATCTTATCATAACAGATTTTCTAGATGAACCCATCATGACTGTTACCCTGAGCATACGATAAAAAAATTATTTTGACAAATCCTTTACATAGAGAGGATTAGGAAGACATTATTTTTGTGACACCTCAAGGGGATCTTATCCTTAAATCTTACAAATTTACATTCACTAAGATTCGCTAAGCAATTTAATGGAAAATTACAAGCCTTCTTGTCTTCGGTCACTCCTAGTTGGTCATCAGATAGATTAATGATGAGTATCAGAAAAAGCATGATAAACTTCTCCCTTATTGTTGATTGGTTGAGGATTGTGTTAGGTATTTTTCTTGCAATCTCCTTTCCTACATGAGATTCTGAAACTAGACTATGGAATTGGAAACCTAGGGAAGAATATCAACACCCTCAACAAAACTGAGACAAGAGAAAGCTAACATTCAATAAGGTTCAAAGAAATTCTTCACTTTGAGCTCCACATCACTCAGTTGGGCACTACCTAATCTGCACACACATGACTCCTTGTGACAAATAACAACTTGCAGATATAAGACTATTGAATAGTTTTCAAACCTATGGGTAACATGTATCTCTGTGTTTTAACAAATCTTATGCAATATCCCACTAGCATAGAGTATGTTTGAAAGATAGAACTATCCTAACTCCTATCAACATGAAAGGGAAATTATTTTTAATTATATTTTGAGATTAATGGATATTTGAAATACCCCAGATCTCTCATAGACTAGTGCCTTATCCAATGGGAAACATAGTCAAACATAACATTGCAAAGAAGATCATGAACAAAGGAAAATAGCATAGTCTGATATGTCTATATGCCTTACATAAGACATACCCTATCAATCAAGTTCTACTTGTGGATCCACCTATGTATTCAAACATGAAACTACCTACTCAAATCATTTAACTCTCCCCTTGGAAGAGATTTTGGAATAGACAATACATTAATCAACATCCACTGAAAGACAAGTCTATAATATCCTTAATACCCATCTCCTACATATTTGAAGACAAATCCTAAATCATAGCCATCCTTTAAATGAATCCATTGTTGATCAATAATGGAAAAAACCAAACACCCTTGATACCTTAATTTCTATGATTAAGAAATCAAATGGAGACAACTTGATAACATAAACAACAATACTGAATTTCATTCATGAGAAAGCTATTACAATGATGTTTTTCCCTAAAACAAAAAGGATAAAATAACACCCTATATGCATAGAAGAGGGAAAATATATATAGAGGAACCACACTTGGAACCTGCTCTGATAACTTACAGAGAAATCGAAACCCATACAAAAGTGAAAAGAGAGATACATATAGAAGAAGGAAACCCTAGAATTTATGTCTAATTGACATTTGTCCTTCTACAAATCTGATTTTCACTTATCCTTAATTCTCCATTGATTGATCTTTATTAAAAGATCTAAAAATAATATCTAATTTACACTACCCACTTGACTGAAAACATAAATGCAGAAGTGATAGGAAGTGGACTAGGGTTACAAAAAATACACAAGTCTACAAATAAAACCCTAACACTACCACATGAAACCAATGAAATGACACTCAACAGAAAAATTCCCTCAGCACCCTATGACTTCACAAAATCAACCCAAAAGATCTGATTTATCCATTAAATAGCTCTGTAATCTAGAAAGCAACGCCACCACTTGGAAATAAATTTGAATATTTAAAATATCTACGTCTAATAACTATAGGTGGCACAAAATCACCATGAATGGATGAGATTGAATCCCTTATTAACTTTAAAACTAAGCCGTTGATGCACTTTTAGTTACCTGGACCTGTGATATGATCTGCCATGCGTCGCATAGGCACAATGCCTCAAAGACTAGATCTCGTGTAACTTCTTCATAAGCTTCATGCACATCGCCAGATCTTTTCAGAATTACTTTCCCTTTAACCTTTATTTTCTGTGACCGGGTCCCATCACTTATACATGTGTCACATAGGTGCAATGCCTAGAACACTTATCTGTTGATCATCTTCATTTTAAGGCTTTACGCCATCCATCTGATCAGAATCAACTAAACTGTGCCTTAACCTCATTACAAATTGACAACCTTGGTCCCACTAATATCCACATGGAGCTTTACTAATGCGTCTGAGAAAACCCTGCTGTCCTCTGACTTGTTCTGATTGGGCTATCCAGTTGTCAAGAAGGCATGATGAAATTTGACTAGACTACCCTTTAACTTCATTACCCTTACATAGATCTGGACCCACTCTGTACACATGGCACAAATGCACAATGCCTCAAAGTTTAATCTGAATACATCTTTTGATTGAGGCTTTATTCCTATCGTTAGCTTCAAACTGACCTATCTACCCTTTATCCTTACCTTGGGTCAACAAACTATAGGCCACAATGCCTTAAAGGTTAAAAACCTTCATATTACCCCTTGAGTCTTTGCACCGACCATAGATATTTTTTTAACTTGTTGTCTCTTTAACTTTCTTTTAAAACCTAATGACATCAACGATGCTACGTGGAAAACAGGCGCAATACCTTGATCAGTAAAGATCTTAATCTTGTGCATTAAGGCAAAGAACCAACCATTGATCCATTTAGATTTGAATTGTCTTTAACCTATTTGTAGCCTCAAAAAATTTACACATGGCATAAAGGTGCAATGCCTTGATGTGTATCTGTTAGAGTAATTATTATTTTCAACATGGATATCTTTTCTCTCTCATTTTGGCCGCCATAGCTGATCCTTCTATCTTCTGTCTTTTGCTTCTGTTTATGTAATAGCTATGCATGCAGGTGTTCTTGGGAAGATTGCAGTTTAGCAATCCTAACAGTATCAACCATGCATCTTCAAATTAAGGATTCACGCCAACCACATGATCTTTTCTGACTTGAACACTTGATAATTTACCAAAAACAGGCCCAGGACCTGACAGTTTTCCACTTGTCTTCACGACGCAATTCCTTGATGAATAAAGATCTTCATCTTTGACATTAAGGAAAAGTTCCCACTATTAATCTTCTTTGAAGTTGACCTATCTTTAACCCTTTACCTTTATGGAGACCCGGTCCCGCCATCCACCACGTGTCAGATAGGCACATTGCCTTGATGATTAAAAGGCTTCATGTCCACGATGAAGGGATAGTGCCCTCTGTTAGATTTAAACAAACATGCATGGTCTTCATTCTGTCTTATTCTCTGACCACCTTACACGTGGTGACCAGGAATAATGCTTTGAACATTAAAGATTTGCATCTTCGCAATGAAGGGATTGTGCCTACTTTCGAATGAAATCAAATTTCATGATAGAAGTAAAAGGCATAAAATTTAATGGGGACATTAGAACTTAGGAAAAATTAATCGATCACCCCACTAAGACATAGGAAAAGAAAAAAGGGATGGCCCCACTTGGACATATCAAATAAGAGACATGGGTAAATAAGATTTAAGTGACTGAAAAAAGGTAACTCGGTTTTATAACAAGCCATGAAGGGTTTAAGGCTTTTTTCACCAACAACTAGAAATTTGAAATTAGGGCTTGAGGAAACGATAAGAAATAGCAGGGTTTTCACCACTTAGACTAAACTTCTTGCAGATTTTAACAGTGCTAACACAGGCTCTAACTGGGGAAGGTTGAATACAAGTTCAACACTAGAAAACCAACACTTTGGGATGTAGACCAATTGAAAAAATGAAAAGCCACAACAAACATACTTTAAAATAGGAAAAAATAGGAAATTTTACAAATATTTACATTTTCCATAGCAGAGTCATAAAATATCTCTGCACCTCCTCCCTGATTTGAAAGAATTAAACCAAGACTGATGGCCCAAAGGCATAAAAAAAATTTGGTCTCATCTTGCCTCTGTCAAATATGTGATTCTTATCACCCAACAATATAGTCCATCTGAAAAAGTCTTTAAACAATACATAGGTAAGTAGGAAAAACTTTGAAAAATTTAACACTCTACCATTTTGAAACTTACTTTCAACTTGTGAAAATTAGGGCAACATGAGATCACTAAAAATATAATCCTTATAAATTACTCTGCCATTCTGCATCACAAACTCCAAGTTACAAGGCAAATTAATGTTAAACTCATCAAAACACTCTTCCAAATCCAGCCCACTACAAAAATCTATAACATACTTGTCATGCTGGTCTTGAAAAATAAAATACTCCTTTATGAATCAAACTTCTTGGTATATCTTTCCAATTCTGATCTACCTCCACATGAAATAAATGAAATTATGGTCTAAATAAGTCAGCAAGAGGCTCATTTTCAACATCTTTATCTTGACCCAAATCAATGCTGCATAAAACTTTATCATCAATCCCTATTTGTTCACCATAGGATAAAATATCCATATTTATATCAACCACATCAGAAAATTTGTTACTAAATGCATCCATATCCATTTGTTGAAGGTGGTCACCACTTGTATCTATATCATAGGAAAAATCCTGTTGGAAACTTTCATAAACACGTTCATACAAGTCAAACAATGATCCACCACTAGAAATTTCACATCCACCTTTGTGGTCTAGGGGAGCCACAACTTTAGATTCATGATTGAGACTATATTCTATATCTTCAAGATTATTTATGGAACCTTCATAAATAAAATCACCCCTCTGATGAATTAGCATAAGATTTCCTAAAATTGAGAACTCAGGTATTGAAAAAATTTCAAAAACATCTTGAGCGTCCATAACTTCATATCTAGGTTTATAAAAACCTTCATACATTTTAGATTCAACAACCTCACATGCTAAATCACAAGATGAAAAAATACAAATTGAATGATCATCATTGCACTGTTGTTCAGACTGAAAAACATATGTATCTTCATCTACAATCCTGAGCCCCTTACATATTTCAAAAACATGATCATCATAAGGTTTCCCTTGATCTTTCCTTGGTGTAATATCTTTGTATGAGGATTCCTTTTTCAGCATGCCTATTAAATTCATCATTATCCCAAAGGAAACTGCATCCTCACAACAATCTTCAATAAATGACATGTCCTCATCTTCTTCATAAGGCTGCAAATTAATCATCATTTTGTCTTCACAAAGATCAAGGCCATTCTAGCACCATGAAGCCCTATTGTCAACCAAATCCTCACTATCAGCATCAAAAAAATATGATAGAATCTCACCATTTGGGGTCTCAACATCATCATCTAATGAAACAACAACCCCTTCTTTATTTTCCATATTTGACTGCAAAAAACTTTTTTCTGCAATCTCACAACCAGAATAACTAGTTTGCACATTAGTAGGTGTGTAATCCCTATACATATCCATCTCTGCATCAAGAAAATTACACCATTCTTCACTAACCATGTCAACCTCAATGTGAGAAGCAACTACTATTTTCAGAAAAACAAATTCATTCACATCTTGTTTTGAATCATTATTTAAAACATGATTAGTATGATCAACAAGGAAAATAATATCTTGACATTGATTTTCACTTTTTGATTCACACCTATCTCTTGCATTATCTAACTCAACATTATGCATAACTTTGAAAAAATAATCTTCAATATTCTTTATCCAATTCCTGGTATACTCAATACCTTCCCCCCTCAAAGTGGCTGGCCAATTAATTGAATCGGGAAAGAAAAGCTCCAAAAAAAAACCAATGTATGTAGACTCCTTAAGCTTAACATCCATTGGAAGCCTATCATATGCTTTATAAAACCTTTCATAAAACAAATGTGCTGACTCATTCTTCCTCTTGCCTACATGTATTTTTATAAATACTATTGCTTCCTCTTGGATTCTTTTTCTTAAAAAGAATCTATCTGTAAGAAGCTCTTCGTAATCTAGCATAGATCCTCTACAATTGGACATAAAAAAATCTCTAACCTCTATGTACTCCATTTTGGAATTAATACATGCTCCCCTTGATTTTGCAAAATGCATTTTTAACTTGAAGCATGCAAACCTCTTACCACACCTTGTTCATTGTTTTAGTGCTTAGACCACTTATAAGGAAAACAAAATATTACCTTGAGAAATACGTGGATGTATTGGAGTAGCTACAAAAATACTTGATCTAAAATCACCTTCAAATCACCTTTCAAAACTTTGGTAGAGTCGTCACCTCTTTGCAGAGGATAAATTTGAATCAGTTGAGATCACTTTACCCCACTGTGACCTTCTTCAAAACCAAAAAAATCTCAACACACCCCACAAATAGGGTTTCATATTGGTTCCTCCCTTGATTATGTTTTAGTCACAAGAGCCCAAATATCTTCTTGATTATCACTGCAAGTCCACCTCCTTTCTTTTGTAGCCTTTCTTCAATCATGCACACTAGTGCAAATCAGAGAACTTGGAGTCGCCAATCACCACTTTGTGAGATAGTATAAGTATATTCTTGAAGAACTTGGAATTTTAGACATTGTTGCAATAATAAACCAAACAAATCTTGGCTCACTTTGAATAAGAGGAATACTTCTTTGTTAGCATATGAATCTATAACAACCATATCACTTCGGGAAAGATTTTGGCTAAATAGAGAACAAAGCTCTCTTATCCCCAATGAGTATATATGTTTCTCTTGACTCTTGGATTGATTACCTCTATCTGAATATTGGATTTAACCAATTTGTACTAGAGATTCAAATTAGGCTTTATATCTTTGTCCCTAGTAGAGTCGTCATCTCTGTTAGGTATTTTTCTTGCACTCTACTTTCCTAGATGAGATTTTGAGACCAGGCTATGGGATTGCAAACCTAGGGCACAAACTCAACACCCTCAATAGAAAGGAGACAAGAGAAAGCTAACATTAAATAAGGTTCAAAGAACTTCTTCACTTTGATCTCCACATCACTCAGGTGGGCACTACCTAATCTGCACACACATGACTCCTTGTGAAAAATAACAACTTGCAGATATATGACTGTGGAATAGTCTTCAAACCTGTGGGTAACATGTACCTCTATGTTTTAACAAATCTTATGCAATATCTCACTGCATAGAGTATGTTTGAAACCTAGAAATATCCTAAATCCTATGAACATGAAAGGGAAATGATTTTCAATTATATTTTGAGATTAATGAATCTCTGAAATACCCTAGATCTCTCACAAACCAATGCCTTATCCAATGGGAAACATAGTCAAACATAACATTAAAAAGAAGATCATGAACAAAGGAAAACAATACAGTCTAATATGTCTATATGCCTTACATAAGACATACCCTATCAATCAAGTTCTAATTGTGGATCCATGTACCTATGTATTCTAATATGTAACTACCTACTTAATGCATTTAACTCTCCCCTTGGAAGAGACCTTGGAATAGACAATACATTAATCAACATCCATTGAAAGACAAGTCTGGAATATCCTTAATACCCCATCTCCTACATATTTGAAGACAAATCCTAAATCATAAACATCCTTTAAATGAATCCATTGCTGATAAACAATGGACAAAACCAAGACACCCTTGATGCCTTAATCTCTATGATTCAGAAATAAAATGGAGACAACTTGATAACAGAAACAATAATAATAAATTTCATTCATGAGAAAGCTATTACAATGATGTTTTTCCCTGAAATATAAAGCACAAAGTAACACCCTATATGCATAGAAGAGGGATAATATATACAGAGGAACCACACTTGGAACCTGCTCTGATAAATTGTAGAGAAACCAGAACCCATGCAAAAGAGAAAAGAGGGATACATATAGAAGAAAGAAACCCTAGAATTTATTTCTAATTAAAATCTATCCTTCTGCAAATATGATTTTCACTTATCCTTCATTATCCACTGATTGATCTTTCTTAAAAGATCCAAAAATAATATCTGATTTTCACTACCCACTTGACTGAAAACATTAATGCAAAAGTGATAGGAAGTGGACTAGGGTTATAGAAAATACACAAGTCTACAAAGAAAACCCTAACACCAACACATGACACGAATGAAACCAAAATCAACAGAAAGCATTCCCTCAGCACCCTATGACTTCACAAAATCAACCCAAAAGATTTGATTTATCCATTAAATAGCTATGTGATCTGGAAAGCAGCGCCACTGCCTGGAAATATATTTGAATATTTAAAATATCTAACTCTAATGACTATAGGTGGTGCAAAATCACCATTAATGGCCGAGATTGAATCCCTTATTAACTTTAAAACTGAGACATCGATGCACTTTAAGTTAGCTGGGCCTACAGTTTGATCTTCCATGCGTCGCATAGGCACAATCCCTCAAAGACTAGATTTCACGCAACTTCTTCATAAGGATTCATGCCCACTGTCAAATATTTTTAGAATTACTTTTCCTTTATCCTTTCTTTGATGTGGTCAAGTCCTATCACTTATCCACATGTCATGCAGGTGCAATGCCTCAAACACTTATCTTTTGATCATCTTCACTTTTCCCCATCCATTCGATCAGAACCAACTAAACCATTCCTTAAACTCTCTACTTCAAATCCGAATGAAACTAACTTACCTACATCAACTAAGGGAAAAGAGAAAGTTAGTTATGAGGGTCAAAGTTCTAATGAAAATTTAGTCAAAGTTTCTACACCAAAGAAAAAAAAATTGAGACCCTCTAAGGAGGAAAGAGAACAAACCAAAAAGGACAACTATCAAAAGATGAGTGAGATGATGCATAAATTTGAAAAACAATGCATAATCAATTCAAAAGGAGTGGGGGGATATTCTATTTCCCTATCTAATTTACCAACTTCCCCAAAGACACATGGGAAACCTTCAAATTCTCATCCACCTCAAAAATACAACTCTCATTTTGTAAGAGAGAGTGAACAATCAGCCATGGAGAAGGAAGATAAAGAAGTTTTACAATGGCTTTATAAAGATGAGGATACTTCAAATAAGCTCGTTGAAAGAGTGCAACATGTCACCATCCAAACTGATCAATATGGAAAGGGATTTCAAATAATTAAAAAGATGGGGTACAAGGGAAGATGACCCTTAGGAATCAGAAATAAAGGCTTGCTAGCACCTATCTAACCTCCTTGGAGGTCAAAGGATGAAAAATCAGGAATAAGGTATCAAGAGAAAGATGTTGGTTCAAGTTCTAGGAATGATTCTTATGAGCATGTACACATGTTAGAATCTAAGATTGAAGATGATTCCAGAGATTATGAGTGGGATTCCCTATCAAAAGATTCTTTTCATGACAAAGAGGTAGATTTCATTCATACCTATGATACTATACCTAATGCAAAAAGTCAAGCCAATATGGATCAAGGGTTGAGTTCTACACATGTACCAATTGTTTCTCAAGAATCAAATGTAGGACAAGCATATAGGGATAGCCAATTGATAGGTGAACCTTGGGTACCTTTATGGGGGGTGATTCAAATGTTATATTTAATCCACACCCATTCTTTCCCATGGAAATCCACGAGGAGTCTAGTGAAGAAAATTTTGATCCTACTTCCATGGAACACCTCGAGCAAGCACATGTTATTGAATTGAGCGATACAATGTACAAACCATCAAACAAAGTCATGTCCTTGAACCCTTCAAATGAAAACTTTCATAATGATTCCTTAGCCCTTATTCATCCCGAACTCATTGATTGGGACTTAACCAAACCTAATGACCTACTCTATTTTCCCAATGACAATGCTATGGAACAATACCTTAATGCGTTTGAGCCATCTTACAACAATAATTTCATTCCAAACAGGATGATAGAGGTATAGGTCCAATCTCTTAATCCACAAGATAAAATTAAAAAAATTAAAAAAATTAAAAAAATTAAAAGATGTAGTGGTGAAAACCACCATGTGGCAGTACTAGACCCCCAAAAAATAAAAATAAAGGATGTTTCCGAAGGTGAAAACCCAACTGTGGAACCTAAGGAAGAGAGATTGGATACATTACCAGAACATGAAGAAGAGAGATCTCCTATTCTCATTGAGCCAACAGAAAAGGTCAACATTGGAACAGAATTGGAACCTAAGTTTATTCATTTAGCCACATCATTAACTCCAACAAAAAGGAAGGATTTCATCAAATTATTTCAAGAAAAGAAAATCAACTTTGCATG
Source organism: Thuja plicata (assembly GCA_018584345.1). Classification (NCBI taxonomy): domain Eukaryota; kingdom Viridiplantae; phylum Streptophyta; class Pinopsida; order Cupressales; family Cupressaceae; genus Thuja; species Thuja plicata. Next base: position 1,573,779 of record MU227963.1, on the reverse strand, counting down.
GTCATATGCAACCATGCCTAGATTGGATCCAAGTTTCATAATGCACCACCTTAATGTGAGACCTGACATAAAACCTGTGAAGCAAAAGTTGAGAAAAATGCACCCCCATGTGGCTTTATTGGTTAAGGCAGAATTGGAAAAGTTACTAAAAGTTGGCTTCATAAGAGTCATAGCTTATGCAGAATGGATTTCCAATATTGTACCTATTACTAAACATGAAAAATCCATTTGAGTATGCATGGATTTTAGAGACCTTAACCTCACTTTCCCTAAGGATGATTTTCCATTACCTAGTATTTATGCTATAGTGGATTTGACGACAGGACATTCTATGTTTTCATTGATGGATGGATTTAGTGGCTACAATCATATTAGAATTGCACCTGAGGATCAAGAAAAGACTGCTTTCACTTTCCCTTGGGGTACTTTTTGTTGGAATGTTATGCCCTTCGGCCTAAAAAATGTCAGAGCAACCTATCAAAGGGCAATGAAAATTATCTTTCATGACATGATGCATACTTTCCTAGAAGACTACGTGGATGATATCCTAGAAAAACCACATGAAAGAAAAGACCATTTATCTATCCTATAAAATATTTTTACAATATTGGAGAAATTTAAAGTAAGGTTAAATCCAAAGAAATGTGCATTTGGTGTTCAATCTGGAAAACTATTGGGCTACATAGTTTTAGTAAAAGGGATAGAAGTGGATCCATAAAAAGTACAAGCAATTATGGAAATGGAAACTCCCATAAACATTAGTCAAATAAGGTCACTCCAAGGAGGACTTCAATATATTAGGAGGTTCAAATCTTAATTAGCAGAAAAGTGCCACTCTTTCACAAGATTGCTACACAAAGATACTATTTTTAAGTGGGATGATGAATGTGAAAAATATTTTACCCTATTAAAGACATACTTGGTAAATCTGCCCATTTTTATGCCTCCCCTCAAATGAAAACCCTTACTATTATGCATTTCAGAAATAGAGAGATCTTTAGGGGTTTTTTTGGCACAAGAGGATGATGAGGGTAAAGAAAGAGCTATTTACTACTTAAGTAGAATTTTGATCAAGTATGAGTTGAATTATAGCTTCATGGAGAGGGCTTGTCTAGCGATAGTTTTTTCCTCACAAAAACTACAAAACTACATGTTGATGCACAAAGTTAATTTGATTGCCAAAATTAATCCATTATTTCTTAGTAAAGCAGCCCTTACAGGAAGAATTACTAAATGGGTGATGGTACTTAGTGAATTTGACATTGAGTATGTGGACCAAAAAGCTATCAAGGGACAAGTCAAAGATGATCAATGGGCCTAAAATCCTTTAGTTTCTACTCATCCCATTCAAGTAGAATTTACAGATGCAAAGATAGTTAATGTGGAAGTGAAAGCATGGAAATTATATTTCGATGGATCCTACACTCAACATGGTTTAGGAGCTAGAATTCTATTGATCACACCACAAGGATACACCATTCCTGAGTCCTATAAAATTTTGTTCCCATGGACCAAAAATATTTTAGAGTATGAAGCTTTAGTCATAGGCATTAAAATGGCTTTAGAATAGAACGTCACAGAACTGCAAGTATATGGGGATTCCCAATTGGTAATCAATCAAATTAATGATGAGTATCAAACTAAGGATGAAAAATTGATGCCATATAAAAGGATGGTAGATGACAGGAAGAAAGAATTTGTCTTGATTAAATTTGAGAAAATCCCAAGGGATAAGAATAAAGTAGCAGATGCTATGGCTACTTTTGCTTCTTTACTTCAAATTCCTGATCAGAATGCGAGGTACAAATTCTTGGTGGAAGAGTTGGTGAAACCAGCTTTTGACCTACCTAAAACTCAAATAATTTTCCTTCTAAATGGAAATTAATCACCTTGGTATGGACCCATTTATACCTATCTAAAAGACCAATTTTTACCTTTAGACCAAACCCGTGCCCAAAAATGACACTTCATATGCCAAGTGGCTCATTACACTATCCTATCTGACACATTGTATTGCAAAGGTCTTGACGGAATGCTTCATAGGTGTCTAGAGGAAGAGGAATCAAAGTTAGCTTTAAGATATGTTCACAAGGCTATTTGTGGGTCTCATTTGAGTGGGTTAAACCTAGCCAAGAAAATTCTTCGTATGGGGTATTTTTGGAAAACCTTAGAAAATGATGCTTGTCACTTTGTTAAAGTGTGTTCAAAATGCCAATATCATGGAGACATGATCCATGTGCCTACACAAGAGTTACACCCATTCATTACACCATGGTTATTTTACCAATGGGGATTTGATTTAGTTACAAGCCAAAATTAACTAGGGATTTGAGGATAGCCTAGGTGCTCCTGCACCATCCTCCCCAAATGAAAAATCTTCAACCCACCCTTGGGTTGAGTAAGTTGAGATCAATGACCAACTTTGTGAACTTTGTTTCCTTTATCTAAATTGCATCTACATCTGTTTGTCTATGCCACTTCAATAAGTGTTCTAGGTATTCCTTCTTCCTTGTCTTCTTGTAGACTCTAGAATCCAGTATGTGTTCTACCTTCTTGATTGGTGCAGATGGCAAGTTGAGTTCTTCCACCTCTTGTATGACTTCAGTCAAACTCTGATCTACATTTGGGATTAGGCCTTTGTATAAAACTAGGTCTACAACATTAAACACCAGAGATAGACCCATATCCTCTGGAAGTTCCACCTTGTAGGCATTTACTCCATATTTGGCCAGTATGACACATGGGCCAATTATTCTCACCTGAAGCTTATGTGGTGTTCCTTTTTGTAATCTTTCCTTGTTGAGGTGAAACATCACTAGATCCCCAAATTTGAATTCAAGATCTCTTTTCCTCTCATCAACTTTTCTCTTAATCTTCTTTGTGTTTTCAATGAGTGTCTTCCTCACTATCGCATGGACTTCTTGTATAGAATGTACAAATTCATCACCATAGCCACTTTCTTTGGCTCCATCCTTCATATCTCTAAGCTCATATATGCCTCTAGGATGAAGGCCATAAACTATTTCAAAAGGACTCTTACCAATAGTCATATTCACTATATCATTGTAGGCATATTCTTCTTGCCTAATGAGTTGGTCCCAAGTTTGACGATACTCCTTAGTTAGACACCTTAGGAGATTTCCAATACTCCTATTGACTACCTTTGTTTGGCCATCAGACTGAGGATGATATGCAGATCCAAAAGAAAAGTTGGTTTCTAACTTCTGCTAGAGAGTCTTCCAAAAATGACTCATAAAATTTGTGTCTTTGTCAGACACTATGCTCAGTGGAAAACCATGTATTATGACTACCTCCTTGAAAAATAGGGAATCTATCTGACTTGCATCATTTATTGTCTTGTAGGGTACAAAGTGTGCCATCTTGCTAAATCTCTCCGTAATAACATAAATGCTATCCATTCCCTCCTTTGGCTTGGGCAATCCCACTACAAATTCCATACTGATACATTCCCATGGTCTAGTTGGAGTGGGTAAAGGCTGATATAGGCCTGCATTAGTAGATGTACCTTTTTCCTTTTGACATATAACACAACCTTATACATATTTATTAACATCCAAATTCACATTGGGCCAAAAGTAGAATCTTTGAACTAATTCTTGAGTTTTATTAACACCAAAATGGCCACTAAGTGCACCATTGTGTTTCTCCTAGATTAGATTCTCCCTAATAGACCCCCTAGGGACACATAATTGACTCCCTTTAAATAATATACCACTTTGTAAAGTATACTCAGAGAATTGACTATGAAAGTGATTTTTATACTCTTGGCATACCTTGTAAATGTCTGCAAAGTCCTCATCTTCACCATATAGGTCTTTGAAGTTGTCTATCCCCATGCTCTACATTTGGATATCTTGAATGGTCACAAATCTTCTACTTAAGGAATCTGCTACCTTACTCTGCAACCCCTTCTTCTATTTGATGTTGAAGGTGTAGGCTTGTAGGTACTCAACCCACTTTATATGCTTGTGACTGAGTTTATCTTGAGAGTTCAAGAAACTTAATTCTTGATTGTATGAATAGACTATGAACTCTTTTGGAAGAAAATAATGCCTCCACTTTCTTAGTGACTAGACCAAAACATACATCTCTAGGTCATAAGAAGATTATTTATTCTTAGCTTCACTTATTTTCTCAGAGTGGAAGGCCACTGGTCTTCCCTCTTGACTCAAGACAACTCCAATGGCTACATTACTGGCATCACATTCCACTATAAATAGCTTCTCAAAGCTTGGTAAAACCAAAATTGGTTGGGTAGAAATCTTCTTTTCAACAGCTCAAACCCATGGTTAGCTTGTTTATTCCACACAAATTTAGTCTTCACCCCACCCTTGATAGTATCAAGCATAGGAGCACAAATTGCACTAAATTCTTTGATAAAATTTTTGTAGTACTTTGCTAAGGCATGAAAAATTCTTACCTTAGTGCTTTTTCTTGGAGTAGGCCATTTGATGATGGCCTCCACTTTGCTAGGATCCATCTTTAGGTTTCCTTGGGATAACACAAATCTAAGGTACAACTCTTGCCTGATGAATTCACACTTCTCCAAGTTTATCATCAGCTCCTCCTCATGTAGCTTCTTGCAAACCATTTCTAGGTTTCTGAGATGTTCTTCTCTTGTCTTACTGTAGATGCGTATATAATCCAAGTAGACTACCACAAATTTTCCAATATAGTCTTTAAGGACTTCATTAATCAACCTCATGAATGTTGATGGGGCATTGGATAGCCCAAATGGAATTAAAATCCACTTATATAGTCATTCTGTGGTCTTGAAGGCTTTTTTCCACTCATCTCCCTCATTTACCCTAATTTGATGATAGCCACTCTTTAGGTCTATCTTGGTAAAATACCTTTCTCCTCCTAGACAGTCCATTAGGTATTCTATTCTAGGGATAGGGAACCTATACCTAATGGTTATTTTTTTTATGCTTTGGAGTCAGTACATAACCTCCATGTTCCTCCCTTTTTAGGGGCTAAGATAGTGGGCATGACACAAGGGCTAATTCTCTTCCTCATCAGACCTTGGCTTAGTAGTTCTTGAATCTGCATAGCTATCTCCTTATTTTGTTGAGTCATCTTATATGAAGCCTTATTGAGAAGGGTAGATCTAGGGATTAGTTCTATTTGGTGGCTTACTGAGGCCTCTTAGGTGGTAGGGATGATGGTTTTCCATCACTGACAATGCCTTCATATTTCTGCAGTAGCTCCTGCACTTCTTTTGGCAACTCTGTCTTCTTTACTTCTCTATCTGCACTTTCTTCTTTTGCTTTCAACACCAATGCAAAACCAACTCCCTCTCCTTCTTCCAAGGCCTCTAAGAACTCCTTCTCACTCACCATGAGAACATTGGGGCTAGATGACTTCATTTTTGCATCCTCCAATAGTGACTATATGTTGTATGTCACATTATCCTTCTTGAAAGAATATGAAATCTTTGTACCATCATGCATGGTCTTTCTGTCGAATTTCCATGGTCTACCTAGAAGTAGGTGACATGCATCCATGGGTAGGAAATCACACAATAATTTTTCCTTATACCTCCCAATTGAGAACTCCACCTAAGCTTGCTCATTGACAAGGACATTTTGTCCTTTGTTTAGCCAGATGATTGTGTAAGGATTGGTGTGGGGTATTCTTGTCATCTTCAACTTGCTAAATGCTTCCTCTGACACTATATTGTTAGTAGAACCTGATTCTATAATGACTCTACACACTTTTCCCATCATCTTACACTTCACTCTAAATAGTGACCTCCTATGACTAGGATCTTCTTTTATTGGCTCCTTAATCAGAGTTCTTCTCATCATAAGGTTCTCACCTTCTTCTGATTCTAAGGGAACCTTAGGGTGTTTGTTTCCACCACTAGTTTCTTCTTGGACATAGTTCACCCTATTTTCACTTCCTTTAGAAGTAGAACCCTTCTCTGGACATTTGTATGTAGGATGTCCCATCTGGTTGCAGTGGTAACACTTTATAGTAGCAAAGTAGTTACCCCTACCTTGGTTTTATTTCTTCCTCTTCCAATAGAGTTTCTTCCTCTATTTGAACCCCCTCTATTGGAGTTTCCCTCTTTTTGTTCCACAAATTTATTCTCCCATTGGTTTTTGGGTTCACAACTCCTTCCACCATATCCACCTCTCCATCCTCTAGTGTCTCTTCATCTACCTCTTCCTCTGGTAGTACTAGAGTCTTGTTTCTTCCTTAGCTTCTCTTCAACTTTGATGGAAATTTGGTGGCACTTTTGAATGGTGTCTGGAGTCAAAAGACTCATCTCATCTTGTATTGTCCACTTTATTCCATTAAAGTATCTTGCTACCTTAACCTTCTCATCCTATGCAACTCTAGATCTCATGCAAATTCTCTGAAACTCTTCAGTGTATGAGTTTACATCTAGGTCCTTCTGTCTCAGACCTTGTCTTCTCTTATGCAATTGGATTTCATAATCCTCATGGATATAAGAATCTTTGACTTTTGAAACCATAGTCTTCCATGAAGCAATGGGCCTCTTTCCTTCCTTCTCTCTCTCTCATCTTGGATGAATTTCCACCAAGTGAGTGCATACCCTCTCAGTCTATCTTTTGCAACATTCACCTTTTGAGCCTTAGTGATTCCATCACACTCAAAATGGTTTTCTAGTCCCTATATCTAGTCAAGGACTTCAGGTACTTCATCATCAATGGAAATATCCTTGCCTTTCCATTCAACCTTATCCTTTACTTCATCTTCTTTCACATCAACTTCATCTACCTTTTGCTCCAATTGAGCCAATCTATCTCGGAGTATCCTATTCTCCACTTTTTGATCATCTACCTTATTATCTAGCTCAACATTAGTCACTATTGTTGACTCTCCTAGTGATTCATTTGGTTGGAACATTAACCACAAGTTTGATAAGCTATGCTCTAATACCAATATGATGGAAGTACTCCAAAGTTTTCTTTAAACTTGCTCAACTTAGGACTCTGCTTGTCCTAGTCTACTTAGGATTCCTATTTCTCTCCTAGAACCATAATAGTCTCAAATCTCTACCCTAATACTATCCTAACTCCACTCTAAGAGTTAGTTCTCTTGTGCTTAACCTTGAAGAATTTCCAACATTGAAACTTGCTCTTTGCCACTATGCTCTCTTGGATGATTCCAAGCTCAAACTTCTCAAAACTTGTTCACCAGTGCTACACGGGATATGTCCATCATTAAACCATCCTTTTGACATCCAATCCATCCTATTTGAATGGGTCTTAAAACTCAAAAAAATTAAGTTCCAAATTCACACTTCTTTTGATCCTATTAGGCCTAGTATCCCAATTAGCCCTATCTAGAGGGTTTTTCTAGATTCTCTCTCAAAACTCTCAAACAACCCTGGAAACAAACTTTGATGCAGAGAGCACTGCAAGAAGACCTAGGTGAGATCTAACTCCTTGTCCACTCTTCAAACTCCTTTATTGGACACCGCAACTCCACCAATGTCTTCCAAGGGTGTCTTGTGACTTGCCAAAGGAATAAATATGCTTCTCCTATCCCCTCTTGACTCTTCAAGCCAAGTTGTAGAAATCTGTAATTTCTCCTTTAGGGACATCTTCCCTAAATCAAGAAAAATAGTATAAACCTTCACTAGAGACTTAGAAATCCTTTCCTAAGTGTTTGAATACTTAAAATAGACCCCATGGGTCAAGAATCCACCAATGGATTTGGTCTTGTAGACCCAAAGGTAGTCAAATCCCAAATGAACTAGGATTCCTTGTAGCCCTAACCAGAGGGTTTTTTTGGACTTAACTTTTAACTACAGAAGGATCCAATAGATCTGATTGGGTTTCTAGACACACTTTATGGAGTTTGTAAACCCTTCCAAGCCTTAACACTCCACTACACTCCTGCACCCCTGAACTCTCACAAAGCACACAGGCCTAATTAGCTAGGTTAGGCTTGGTTTGTTAAGTAAGTGGTCAAAGATGGGTTCATGGAGTAAATGCAGAGACTTAGATGGATTCCTCTACCCCAAAATAGTCTAGAAATACTCTTATTTTGATCCTCCCAAACACATATTGCACATGCATGTGACTATACCAAAAAGCCAGGCTAATTACATAGAGATAATTAGCCTAGGGCTTTGTCTCATAAATAGTTGGACTAACATTGAGTGTTTGAACTTTAGTATTCTTAAAGATCATGATCCTAACTTGTATTTTCCAAGTGGCCAAGTAGATCCACTAGATAATTCTCAAGTTAGGATCACATCTTTGTGACTGACCCAGTAAACCTTGGTCTCTCAGAGAGTGAGTAAGTAAAATATATAACTTTTAAAAAACTTAACAAAAAAACATCAAACCAACTGGAATGCTTAAGAAACTCAAGACATCACAAATTTATGCAATTGGATCCATAAGATGAATCTGTACCAGGCTGTACACTATGAAAATGACTCAAAACACTCTTCTATTTCCTCCTCTAAACATCAAGCTCCATACATTGTAAGTTCTAACCTTCATGGAAGGCATCAGATCACCTAATAGAATCATCTAGCTATTATAGATGGTTCAAGAATTTGTTGGGATTGGTTACAATGAAGTTGTCATTCTTCGAGCAACATTTTGCAAAAGTTGCTCATGCAACATTTTGCAAAAAGACAACTTTTTGGCAATGTAACGCCCCGCCAGGGAACCCAAGAGAGATTAACCTAGAACATGTCACTATGTGTGCTGAAATTTTTTTTTTTTTTTAAAAGTTAACATAAAGAAACATACATTCATGCGGAAACAATTACCATTTATACACATGTCTTACACTCACATAGATTACATGACTCAAGGGTCCCATGACGTTGAATTACTTAAAGAAAAACACAACTAACAATATAACAAAAGATTCCATCTGATTAAACATAACAAATACAACTTACATAACCATAATTACAAACCTCATGGATAACCATGAAGCCACCATAACACACATCCACTGCACATGTCGCAGGGTATGTGATAATCACTCTAAACTACTTAATATTACAATTTTCAGATTAGGTATCACATGCGATACACTAATACAAGATTACAATAATGAAATTACATAATAAATGATGAAGGAACATAAAGAGCTCATTTGCAAGAAACCATCAAGCACCTGGTACAAGGACGTCGAATCTCAATGGATAAAGAATCACTACCACCCATCCATGTGGAATCACAAAGGTTCACCCCACCGTGCTGAGGAGATAACAACAGATCCCAATCAGATATCCAAAACCAAGAAAGAAAACCACTAAGAAAGGGATCCTGATAACTCTCTAATCCGGTATACTAATCATCATAAAAGGCAAGACTCACTAATCCAGATGCAACTGACAACGTAGGAAATCTAGCATGTGTAAAGGAAGGTGTCATCATGTACGTCTACCCTTAAGTTCAGCCCAGATAATCACAACGGATTTTGGCACCTAAGTGACCATACACGGAGCCAATGTCCTCTCATACTGACAAGGCCACTAACTATGTCAGGTACCTCGTAGGGTAACTAACATCTTCTCCACACCATCTTAGCCTATACTAGCACTCAAGCATGGGCGAGGACACATCTTATTAATTTATTTTAATATCCCCAAATATGTCTTTAATTATTACTTATTAAGAAACTCCACAATAAGCAATCTAGTAGTCTCTTACGGACACAGAACTTATTGCAAGCCACCTCCTACTACGCATCTAGGTAACCTACCCTAGGCTCAGAGATCCTAATAGATCTAGCATAGGTCACAACCCTAGTGTACCCCAAATCAGTAT
>MU227963.1:1527931-1563932 GCA_018584345.1 Thuja plicata | reverse complement strand
CCTACCCTAGGCTCAGAGATCCTAATAGATCTAGCATAGGTCACAACCCTAGTGTACCCCAAATCAGTATCCCATACAATAGGAACGGTCACATAGGTACACTAGCAAATAACATAATCGAAAGGGTGATCATGGTCAGTTTAGGGTAATAGAAAAGAGCACACATGTCATAAAATAACAGAAATATAATTACACCCCCCAGCCTCTGTATACATCCTAGGTCGTCTAATGCCCCCAAATAACAACATATACAAGCACAAGAGATCCACAAAGATGCATAGAAACAAAACGTCTTAAACGAATGAAAAAATGAACATACATGGATAACATTTCTCATTTATTTAAACCCTCTACATGCATACGATAAACTCATTTCGTTTACTAATAGATCCAGTTTTACGATTAAATCCAACACAATATATAACATCGAAATTAAACCCATTCGGTCTACCCCTAGCACCTAAATGGACTAATTAAAATAACCATTACATGGGTTGAATCAATCTAATTGGGAGCGGACATTAATTACATTTTGACTTAATATAATATAAATTAATTAATTAAAAATTAACTACACTATATATTAATCATTCAATGATAATCCCTAATACAAATTAATTGAGAAATTCATGTCCATTATAACATTATAATTAATTATGATAAATCTATTAATTAAAATTAATACTAATACATATTAATATATTAATTTAAACTAACACTTAATTTACTAATTAAAATTAATAATAAAACATTATTAATGTAAATTAATAATTAACATATTAACTCAAAATTAACAATTAATACATATTTCTAAAAATCAATAATTAACATATTATAAAATGAAATTAATTTACATTTCTTTTAAACAAAACAAATTTTAAACCGAACGAATTAAATATATATATATATATATATAAACATATTTAAAACAAATTTAAAAAAATGATTTACATGGGGGGACGTGGACCCCACGTACCCCCACCCCTTACTCCCTACGCGGTATGTACCGTGGGCAGACCGGCCTGCCTTACGGCAGTGCCCGCTGCCGTAGGCCCGGTGCCCCGTGGGGATGGTGGGTGGAGCCCACCGCTCCCCACCTCCCACATAAAAAAACTAAACTTTTTTTTTTTTATAACTTTTAAATAAAACCATGCGCAGGGGGGTTAACAACCCATTTAATTTTTTATTTATTTACTTATTATATATATTTTTTTATATATGCAAAAAAAAAGACAATTTGACTTACATCCCAAAAAGGGAATTTATTTTTTTATTTAAAAGAAATTTGAAAACGGAAAATGTAAAATAAGGAAGGGGGATATTTTATTTATTTATTTTTATTTTTACTTCTGGGTGAATTATTTTTTTATTCACCAGTCTATATAGTCTATATTTTTACAGAGAGTGCATTTTTCCAATTGATTTAATTTTTAACAACGAAAATACTTAGGAACTAATTTATTTATTTCCTCTATAGTTAAAACTATAGACAAGATTAATTTTTTAATTTCTAGGAGTTTTATAAGAGATCTATCTACAAAATTTTTGACTGCATAAGGGTACTATGCCAAGAAACATACAATCATGAAAATGACAGATCTAAGCTCCTCTTTAACCCCGAAAACATCGAAACATCAATAAACCATAAATTCAATTTCTCCTATAGTATAAACTATACAAAGGTTTAATTTTTCATTTTCTAAGAGATCTAGAGGGAATTTCTTCCTAAAATTTTGACAGCATAACCCTACGATGCTAAGAACACATAGAATGAAAGAAATTCAAATCTAGGGTTTCTATAAACACCCGAAAATGTAGAAACAACCGTAAACCATTTTAAAAGCCAAAATAATGAACATGCATTAAAACAACATAGAAAACCTCAGATCTACAAAATTGAAACCACACATGGCAACTGAAGCCTACCTTGATTCCAATGCTAGAAATGGAAGAATGTAGCTTGGAGGATGGAAGCAAATCTGAAAACCCTCAAGCCCAATTCAACCACAGATTTGGTGACTATGAAGATCCAAGCACACACACACAAGCAATAGAAAATCTTGAAACCTTCAAAGCAACAAGGATCCACAACAATCCACAATTCTTAAAAAACCCCAAAATCACCAAGAGCTCTCCAAATCTCAAAAACCTGTTATGAGAGAATGAATGACCAATTCCCCCTAAAGAGATTCAAATTCCCCTAAACATGCAAAGGTTGATGACAACTCCCAAGTCAATCCCTAAATTAACTCAACTAGAAAATTGAAAGTAAATCCAAATTAATTAAATAAAATATGCTTTATTGCCACAACTCAACTTTGACTCCTAATTACAAGTTGAGATATTTTGAATTTGAAATATTTTTTCAACACAATTATGCACATGTAATTAATAAAATATTTTTAATTAAATAGATTAAATATTTATGTCACAATAATGCATGCAACCAAATATTTAATTATTTAATTAATCATATAAGCACAAACAATATAGTTTTCAATTAAATATTTAATTAAATCAAAATATTCAAATATTTCAATTTAATTAATTATTTAAAATAAACTTAGGATATAATTAAATAATCAATTAAACTATAATCCATTAAATCATAGAATATGAAAAATCACTCAATAATCTGAAAATCACCTGAAGCATAAACAAGAAACACACACACATACACAAGAGAGAGGGTATTCAAATTCTATCAACCTAGTCAAATTCAGATAAGGTAGTCATACTGAAACTCATCCACATTAGGACGATTAGGCTTAGGTTAGGGTTTCAGATCTGTATGTTACCTCCCCTCTTTACCATTGAGATGAATATTTATGGGCACGCTCACTCCTGCCAATTCAGGGAAGACGATGCCATGTACCTGCAATCCTGTCACCAAAAGAACACACATGTACATACATAATATAATATCGCAAACAATGATAGGGATCGGTCGAACGTGTGGATCTCACCGAAGCAAGTAACTACGTCTCCGTCCTCTACCACAACAACACATCAACAAGTACATTACATATAAGACAACCATACACATGTGAGTATGGGGTAAGTATATCATAATATGAAATCGACATATAATAATCAACATGATAACATCATCACATCTATCTATGCATAAGGTAAAATCATGACATCATAAACAAGTATCATCATCAAATGAAACAAAAACAACTCTCATGAAAGTAGCCTAAAAGAATTCGGCCAATCAACGGAAACCAATGCCTAAAAAAGTAAGACATCATAAACTAAAAGAAAAACATGAGTGGGTATTATAGGAAACATATGGGAAAGTTTCTATTTTGGGAAAATGCTAACCTTACCAACCCCAAAGGATGTGGGAGAGGTTCAAAACATGAAAAGAACCTATCTAAGGACATAAAACATAACTTATAACCAAACTCTAAAATCACCAAACTAACATGGTCTAACTATGGTTTCAGGAACCTAGGTTTATAATTCACCTTAGGTCCTTCACCTTACATCATAGACCTACACAATCACACACACACAAGGGTGATCTCAAGGATGCACCTTATTACAAACACTAAAGCAAGACAAATAAGAACTTTAGGAGGTGCCCTGCACCAAACTTAGTATTCAGACACCCTTTTCAAAGACATTAGATATTTTCAAGTTTTTAGCTTCCTAAGTCCTCTGTACATTGTTGTCCTGAAATATAGGTCAAATAGGGCTATTTTCATGCATTAGTTGCAGTCACCTGATTTATCTCTAGAAATATATCTAGATGGATTGGTAAGGACATCATCTTGTAGATAGGGTTCTACTAGACCCTAATGCTTCTAAAATTGCAATTGGTTTTATTCCCCCAAACATTCCCTTGCAATGACACTCAATTCTTTCACTGTTACACACCTAGCCAGACATGCATTTCTCGCCTAGGGAATAACTTTAAAAATAGATACTCAACTCCTCAGACCTCCTACTTTCATATGTAAATTGTAAAGAGGCTCCCCTAACTCATTCATCCAACCTTTTGAGTTTCCCTCTGTTGGATTTCATGGGGGAGCCATAAAACCAAAACTACTCTGAACTGGACCAGCAGACTCCCTAAAACTTAAACAATTTCCTACAACTAAAAAATTAACACTAAAGTACTTTCTCCCTAAGTGAAAAGTTCTTAAATATATTCCTACTACACGAATCCACCAATAGATCAAGTATTTCAATCCATTAAAATACTAAGAACATTCAAATAAGCTGACTGTACTCTGTATCTCAGAACACTTGCTCTATTGCTTTCAAAAACTTGTTTACAATCAATCTGCCTTGGGAAATGAGCCATATAGTATCATAATATTCTTCCTCCACCATTTTAGGCCACTATCATTTATTTCCTACTCCTAAAATGATGGAAATCCAAAGTTGTTGAGTTGCATGCAATATTTGCAAAAGTTGCAAATGTTGTCATGACAACTTTTGAGCATCTTTTGCATTTATGATGTAAACTATATTTTAGGGCCTCTAACCCATAAAAATTGATTAACTAACATCATTAAAGCCTCTTTAAGCATATTTCTCACCTTACATAGGTCTAGGACACATTTAGACCCCATTTCCCAAATTTAGGCCTATTCTAAGGACTAAACACTTAAAAGAAAACTAAACTAAACTAGAATGAAATTAGCATTAACCACTAATTCACCTAGTCACACACAACAACAAGACCTTCTAAGCTCTAAGAAAAAAAATACTAACTTTTATAGAGTCAGTTACAAGCCAAAATTAAATAGGGGTTTGAGGATAGCCTAGGTGCTCCTGCACCATCCTCCCCAAATGAAAAAGCTTCAACCCACCCTTGGGTTGAGTAAGTTGAGATCAATGCCCAACTTTGTGAACTCCGTTTCCTTTATCCAAATTGCATTTGCATCTATTTTTCCATGCCACTTCACTAAGTTTTCTAGGTATTCCTTGTTCCTTGTCTTCTTGTAGACTCTATAATCAAGTATGTGTTTTTCCTTCTTGATTGGTGGAGATGGAAAGTTGAGTTCCTCCACCTCCTGTATGACTTCAGTCAAACTCTGATCTGCATATGGGATTGGGCCTTTGTATAAAACTAGGTCTGCAACAGACGGTTAGTTGCATTGCATTGCATTTTCATAATAGATTAATTACATGTTTAAAGGATTTTCCAAGTTCAAGGGGGTTCATCATTTCAGGGTTAATATCATTTATCTTATTTCAAATCAAGTATGTGAGATTTTCTTTTGTATTCATTCAATACATTAACCATTAATCATTATATTTTATATAAAGAGAAGAAACAAAGCAAAGATTCATTAAGCATTAATCATTATCCATTTTTCATCATTTCAAAAGTGTATTTCATATAAGTTTCATACATCAAAATCCAAAAACTAGTTGCATTCATTTTACCATTGCATTCTTCATAAATTAAAAACATATAGAAGTAGTTGCATATATGTCATATCTAAGACAATGCATCCATAGCATATAAAAGTAAATGCATCATAGAAATCATATATATTTACATATAAAGAGATCTCACATCAACATCATAACAACATCATTGTATCAAAGAGCATCATAAATAAATGTCCATTGAAATGTCCATAAATATATATATATCATGATACATCAACAAAAAAAGTACATCAAAGTCCTGATCAATCATACATATGGTACATAAATACATCAAGAGGAATAATATCAACTTGTCTCCATTCAAGACCCAGTAGGGGCACCTGATTCATCACCTATCCTTGCACCTGATCCATCTCCAATACTTGTATCACCTCACCCATCTAGACCTCTGTCTGATCTATCTATAGTCCTAGGAGGAGCCTGACTGGTAGAAGCACCCTGACTCATCTGATCCATCCTGTTCATGAATGTCTACATTATAGCACTAAGTTGAGTCATATGAGTTGTCATCACTAAGAACCATGTCTATAGAATCTTTATATCATGATCTAATCTACTAGGTGGAGGTGGTTGTACAAGACTTGTAGGAGCCAAAGTAACCTGTGGCTGTATCAGAATCTGGGGAATAACTAGTACCTGTTGTACTGGTACCTGCTATGCCTGAACCTGTGCTCTAGAAACCTGTCTAGCCTGATCTATATGTGCATGTCTGGCATCTCTCTATCTCTATTGACCCCATGGTACATCTAGTATGTGGGGAACCTGTCTCTTTCTGGGAGCATAATCACCACCCCTAGTTCTGACGTGACCACCCCACATCTGAGGTCCCACTTGTCCTTTGCTTAAAGCTCTAGGAGCTCTTAGAACTCTAGGATCCTGCTGTACTCTCAATGCTCTCAGATCTCCATCACCACATCCTCCATCATCATCATCAAAAGTCTCATCCACGTTAGGGATATGCATTATTGGATCTATAAATCTGATAAATCTATGTCAGGAAACCATTCCATATACTTTGCAGACATACCGACATCAACAACATGATCTAAAATATCCCATCTGATGAAACCCAATTGATCAATATCTGTACAAGTGAACTCACAATCAACTTGAGCTCCCCACATGGAATGCTCTACCTATACCTGAGCATATAATACCATACCTTTCTACATATCCTGGACTTTGTTGAACTGGCGTAATACTCTACCAAAGAAAAATCTCTCAATCACAAGATTTGATCGACCAATCATCCATCGAGGGAAAAACATATAAGGAAGCTCGTCATCATCCTCTTTCCAGCCCTCACAACCAAGGTGAGGGATCTAGATGACCTATCAATGCCATTAATCATCCTATGCTAGTACTCAACCTTTCCCAACCAATACTATACAATCATGCCATCATAGAGGAATGCATATGGTCATCCACGACCCCGCACTTGAGATGCATTCAGTCTAGTGACTAGGATGTGCTCCCAGGTCCATAACTGTAACAATATAGCTTCTGTCGATAATGTTTTTCTCTCTTGATACACAATCTCATGAAAATAATGATACAACTACGTGAGAACACATGAACTGCAATCAAATCTCTGAGGATGATCAAGTAAGTCCTCTAGGATCTTACCCCATCTGACTACAAATCTATGACCTCGTCGATCAGGGAGAAGTAATCCGCCAATCACTGCACCTAGAATTGCAGAAAAAGTAGGAAAAGACATGAACTATGCCCATGTGATAGTATCATCTCCGATCGTAGGATCTCCAAGGACCCATCTGTATGCACTACCATCATATACCTGATCGTAGTAAACTATGTATCCTTGTGTCAAGATTCACAACAACCTATACATACTCAGGTGTGATCATCATCTCGCCAAGTGGTAAGTGAAAGATATTATGGTCAGAGTGCCACCATTATGCCATAGCTGTGAGTAGTCCCTGGTTCAACTGGAACTGAGGTATATCAAGGAGGAAGAACAAACTGCACTACTAGATCACATGCATCTCTAGTCTAGTTAGATCTTGGGCTAAATCAAGAAACCAAGATGGTAGGCTTTGTACATATAACTTATGGAACCGTGCCTATTTTTTCAGATAAGTGAATCATATTAGCATCTTCATATCAGTGGATCATTTCAAGTCAATCAACATCAATCAACATCAATCTTTTTCTCTTTTTAAGTGCATCAACCTATTATTCCTAACTCTAGATCGTGAGAAGGGATCAATATATCAGTTATCCTACCAATCAATTATCTAAACAATTAGATTGACATTTCAAACATCCATTTATGTGATTATTCTAACATCCTAAACACTTTTTATCATTCCTAAACACACCTATCTACCTTGGAATTTAGTCTGTTAACCAAGACGTTCAATCGCAATCAGTTTGTTCTCTTTTAAATCAAGTTTTCATCAATTTTCTTGTAGGCGTTTCACAAAGTGTATGTGTCATTTCATGCTAAGCATCATTTTATCCATCATAGGCATGATTTGAATTATCAAACATGGTACTTTTCTTTGTACACATCATTTTACCTTTGCCGACAACATTTCAAACATCCTACATGACATTTTAAATCGTGTTTTTTCCCTAGGGTTTTGTAGGCAGTATTTGATCTATCATAAGCATGTTTTTACCTATCTTCTATGTGACATTTAACTATGCATAGGAATTATTTTAACATGTGGATGCAAAATTTTACCCTTCTAGGCATCAGTTAACATATTCTACGTGTCATTTTACCTAAAAATGACCTAATCTATCCTAGCACGCATGATAAAAAGCATTAAATGTAGTAAAACAAAGCAATAAATGCATTGAATGGTTTGAAATCACTTACCTAAGTTCCATAGTCTGCGGGTCTCTAATATCTACACCCTCTCTTGAACCGATGCTCTCGAATAGGGACCACCATCATCGAAAATCTCAGTAGGATCAGAGCAAAATCTCAATAGTAAAAAGTGAAAATGAATAGTAAAAATGGATTTGTCAACCTATTTATACTATTTGACCTAATTTTGAAGAGATTTTTCACCCAGTTTGACCTAATCTACATTTTCTTTGCACTGGGACATCATTATCATTGTTTTTCAAAAATGAAAGCATATTGGATCTATTATTCATCAGTTTCATCATCTTTTGCTTTCGGACATCAATTTTGTTTTCATTTTTGAGGGGGCATCATCATGTGATCAAATCAGGATTCTGCATCGTATTTTCCATCAAACATCAATTATAATTTGGGGCATTCAAATTTCAAAATATCATCAGTGGGGCATTTTGCACTTTTTTCAAATCAATTTTGCATCAGGGCACCGCATCAATCTTCGCATTAGAGTTACGAATCAGGTTTCACATCTCGATCAAGTTATCAGATCAATCAGTTTTTGTATCAATTGTATCAATCAACCTGACATTGAATCAATGATCATGACATTAAATTTTGTTTGAATCAATGCGCTTCACACATCAATTCAAAGAGGGGCTTTTGTAGACACCTAATTGGTCAGGTGTTCTATTTCAACTCAAATATGCATTTCAATCAAATTTACTCTAAACTTCATCAAAATGGACTACATCAATTCAAATGGACATTTATTAAATCAAATTAGGATAAAATCAATCAAATCAAAGAATCAATTAACAATGACATCAATTAATTAAATATAATCCTAAAGGGATTAATCAAACTATATAATTGATTGTAATCAATTAATTGTATAGTTTGAATCAAAAATAAAATCCAACCTATTCCCCTACATGGCTAAATTAATTAATTGATTGAATTAATTAAATCCTAATATCTTTCAACAAGGATTAAAAGAGCCAATGAGAATTGAGAAGGCAAAAGCACATGGATTATTTCAAATTTTGCATTTCTACCACTCATTTGACCCTTTTGCATCTCAACCACTCATTCTTGTCATCTTTTCCCAAGCTTTGAGACAATCATTTAAATTATCCCCCCATTTAAAACCATTTTAAATCCTTTCACTAAACCAAGGCTAAACCATGATCAGTTGACTCCACCCCCTATACTTGGGAAAATCCTATAAATAGAGAGCATTTTGTAAGTGTAAACAATCCTAGACATTCAAATGAAAAGCATCCACACTATAGTCATTTTGAGAGCAATATCAAAGCAATTTGAGTATTTTCAAGCATTTGTGAGAACATTTGAGTGAATTTTTGAGACAATTTGAGAGAATTAGGAACTAGATAGGCATATCATTATCAATTTTCTCATTCTAGGACTGTCACTAGTAGAGATTTAAGCTGAGATCTCTCTATTAGCATGCTTAGTTAGAGATCCATGGGATGCTTAATGATTTATTTTCAATTCTTAGCTTAATTGTTGATATTTTTCCATAGAATTGTTAGGAAATAAAATAATCTCATGAAGGTGTAAAAATCACACACATAGGTACTCAGTTCCCCATCCGATGAGAAACATGTGATCAGATGAATCAACTCCTTGGTGATCTTGATCGGTTGGTCCAACCATATGAACTGATCATGAAAACATCTCAAGACATATTGAATCCACTCCCTAAAGATTTTTGGTAAGTCCAAAATGCATATTAAACCCTTTTTTTGAAGATGTTTGAACTCACCTGTAAGTTCTCCATTATTTTACATTGCCAAGTATTCCTTTTGTATCTTCTCATTTCCTAATTCTACAATATTACAATGAATAAACATTCTTACATCTTCAATCAACAGAACATGAGGTTGAATTAGGGATAGGGCACCAGTTTTTTCAACTTCCACTTCCTTTAATATGTGTAGCTTGTGTTCTGGTTCTGCCTCCTTTGTTATCTCGGTCAATTTAGATGTAGAAATCCTTGATGCCATAGTGATTCAATAGTTTTCCTGCTCTGTAACTCAAACACGCCAATTCCTTCACAATTGACCATCGCTCTACTCAATATCTTAGTTAGGGCTTTCAAATTCATAGTTCAATTCTCTATAAATGATCAGCTCAAATAGTTCTCACAATCGATCACAATATGAAATCACACTCTTCTCTCGTAAATGCTCTTTGAAATGCAAGGTGAATAATGAATAGGTTTTCCTATAATTTATTTTCCCAAAAAGTTTTCCAATGGCTAGTTGGTACAAATTATTTAATGTAGTTCACCATTATCACTCTATCGATTACAACTTCCACCAGTTAAAGCTAAATAAAGCATTGTAATTAACATTTTTTTGCAAATGATAAAAAGAGTGACTTATAACAACTCATCTCTATGTAATTCAATGAAATTAACATCAATGAATCTCACTATGCAAATAGATATTACTGCTCATCATTATAAGGGACCAGATAGATATAATAATGAAATTCAGTCCCTAAGAAATATTCCTTACTTAGTTTGAGGATGAATCCCCTGAGGTAGAGGATGGTGGGTTACATGTTGATGCGTTGGTGTCTTCTTTAATTTCTTCCGTATTCACCCATATATTTTTCATCTCATTCCTCACTTCTTCAACATTAACAACCTTTTTACATTTCCCATCTTCATTTCTTTTTGATTGGTTCACATACCTACAATATCATTCTATGTGCCCAACCTTATGACAATAAAAACATGCCATACCTATTATTCTCTAGGGTCCAACATTACCTCTAGGATTCCTCAATTGAGAATTCATAGCCATGTTTCCATAGTTACCACAAATAGTGCATGTGACATTCATGTTTCCTTCTCTTCTTAGAATACTCACCAGTTTGTTAGGCATCCTTGATTTGCAATGTTTTTCCTTGTGTACAATTTTTTTTGCATGTGTAATGGTAGCCATTTAAACTCCCTTCATATGATCTACTACTGGTTCTTGATCTGCTCTCATAAGCTTGATGATCATACTTTTTTCAATTATAACAATAACCATCAAAAAAAGTAGTTCTTAGAACATTCACTAGTTTTCTTTTGCATACATTAGCAGTGTGTCCAGGATTTCCACAATTGTAGCTAGTGGGTTTAGTAGGATTTTTACCTTGTGGAATCATATAAACCTTAGGAACTTTTGATTGTTGTTCAACACTAGACTTGTATGATTCTCCTTTTTCAAATTTCTATCATTGGTATATCCTAGGCCAGAGGTATCTGTAGGTTGCCTTTGATTATTCAATTGCTCATTGATATTTTATAGGCTTTGTTCATATTGCTTAATTTTTCATTTGTCTCTCTCTCAATCTTCAAGTCCTCTATTAGTTGTTCATTCTCTTGCCTCAGTGTTCCATTTTCAACACACATTTGTAAGTTTTCATCACCAGTGTCACTTAGATGTTCATTTAGTGCATGGTTCTCAAGTGTCAATATTTGAAGTATAATATCCTTTTCTTTGATTAGAACTTTAGCATTCTTCTTTGTAGTTTTAGCAGTCCTTTTTGCATCTTCAACAGCTCTCATGTCTTCAAGCACTTCACACGTCCTTATGGATTGAATTTCTTGTTCTCTTTTCATCTTGGTTTCTTCTTCAACTTGGATTTTGTTCTTTTCCATTAGGTCTTCTATTTTTGCCTCATCTTCTTCAGAGTTAACACTTCCTTCAGATAATTCATCAATGCTATCTAGACTTTTTTTTCAGTTTTTCAAAAAATTCTTTCCTTTTTTCCAATTAATTCTTAAGGTTGTTCTTTAACTCCTCAATTATCTCATTGGATGCATCCAACTATATTTCATACTTATATCTCCCTATCTCCTCATATCTACTCCCCAAGTTGTCAAAAATTTCCTCTAGAGAGTCTAAGCTTTGATACCAATTATTGGAAATAATAGGTACTAAGAGGGGGGCAAATCAGTACTGATAAAAGTTTTATACTTTTACTTATACCTTCAATTAGCCACAAAATAAACTTCCAAACTATGAAGCATATAACTATAATTGTAAATTAAAAGTGAAATGATTAAAATGACAACACATGTACACACATAACATAGATTTTATCATGGAAACCCTTGGTCAGAGGAAAAAACCACAATGGGGATGAAACCCACAATCATCTCACTGCAGTAGAAAAGAGTGCTCTATTAGGAACTTACAATATGTCACTTTCTAGGTGACTCACCCTATTAGGAGTGAATGATTCCTTATTAGAAGTATCTGTAGTCCTATTAACGACCACCTTGTTAGAGGATTTAATCCCACTAATACAGTTTTCACCATGTTAAGCGATTTACAATAAAGTCATACTAGAGACTACCTTGTTAAGGGGTTTTAACTTGTTGAAATTTTTAGGAAAACAAAAAGAGAAATTGACCTATGATATGCACTACTGATTGATAATTAGATCCTTTGATGCTCTATTCTTGTTCTTAATGTAATCCTAAATCTTCTCTAGAAATAGCTCTGTAATCATTGTTCAAGATCTTACTTTTTAACAATACTTCAACTGCTTCCCAACAACATAAATCTCTTCACAACTACAACAACTATCATCAAATAATCTTATATATTGCATTTAAATTTGACTATAAACCTAATTAGGTTTTATGTTTCCCTCCAAAATATCTTTATCAATCATAAAAAACTCATAGAAACTTGAAATCGTTACCGCATCATCCATACCAAACTTTAATTTGTTATCTCCAATGTGAAATATTCCTTCTATATTATTGGCCAAAATATGCCTTGGATTCGTACACAAATCTATGCACAACTGCCTTAGTTTTGACTTATTCAACTCTTTGAACAATTTACTAAATTTTTTATGTTGTCCATGTAGACCTTATGGCAATACATATTGTCAATTAGTGCCAAAACACTTAGTTATTCATATGATTATAGTGTTAGCCGAGCCAACAGCTTGCAGTGTTGACCGAGCCAAGCAGTTGCACTGTTGACCGATCCAAGCAGTTGAAGTGTCGACCGAGTAGTTAGTTCCTAGAAGTATCACCTGAGTCACCATTGTTACCCGAGTTTCATACCATCTCTGAGTGATCAATGTGGCCCGAGCACCCAGTGTCAACCAAGTACCAGAGTTGCCAAGTTCACTGTATCACTCGAGTGTCAGCATATCACCCGAGTGGATTACTGGACTCGAGTATCAGCATTGGGCTGAGTTAGTATATATTGTTTGATACTATTTAATATGATACTAGCCAACTTGTGGAGGGATTCAAATATGAAGAGGCAAATTGATTAGAAGGCTACAACAGTATAAAGGAATAGCAGAGACTTACCTATCACATTCAGGTGATCAATATTACATAAAAGGATCTTATTCAAAAAATCAGAGTTGCATAGTAGATCATTCACTGGTTCATCCTAACAGGTGTATCAGTCAAATCCTTTAACCGGGTGGACCTAACAGTCCTTTTTAAATATCCTAACAGAGTGCATACTTAACTATATTGTATAAATCCTTTCACAAGGTGGACCTAACAGTCCTTATTGCTCCTAATAGGGAAGACCATCAGAAGTGGTCAATTGTAAGCCTTAACCAGCCAACTTTATTACTACAGTTCTAAAGATTGTAAGTATCATCCCCACCCCAGTTCTACTTTCTATTTGGAAGGTTTCTGGGTCACCATATCTTGTGTCAAGTGTTATGAATGTTTATTGCTTTTATGTTCCATGATTGCAATAATATTAGACAATCTAATAAAGGATAAAGCAAAGAAGTTTTATTGGTTCCTAATTCACCCCCCCCCCTCTCAGTCACCTAGCCTATGGTATATTTCCAACAATTGGTATCAAAGAAAAGGTTCTCTTATCAGAATTTTAACAATGGCTTACTGATGGAGATCTAACATATGATGGTGAAATGGGTTGAGTTTGATTTCTATTTGGGTACTGATGACATTAGCTATGGTGTGTGTTCTGGAGAAGACTTTTTTCTTGGCCGAATTAAGACTTGTAACATGTGGAAATTAATTCTGAGCATGGATTGTAGATATGGAAGTATTTGTAATGAATTGTATGTATTGTGTACTTGTTATAGGTACTGTGTGTATCTTAGCAAGGGCTTATGTAATTATTTGTATGATGGGAAGCCTTAATTTTCCGACCTAGTTAATTATTTATTAGGAAAGCTTAATTGACCAACCTAATGGGTTATTATAAGAGGGTATATATGAGTGATATTTTCATTTGTGAAAAGTGTGGTAGAGAAAGAAAAGAGAAGATATTTGTGAAGCTACAAAGCTTGACTGATGGATAGAGATCAGAGTTGGTACTTCATTGGAATTGACCAAGCAAAGACAGTTGCTATCAGACAGTTCACTAGATTATGTATTTGCTGTATACACATGATGTAGATTGTGAATCCTTGAGGGTGGCTTTAACCTTCTTTGGGTAGTGAGCCTTGGTAGTGAGCCTAATACTTTCATTGACTCCTAATAGGGTCTATCTCCTAACATGGAATGTGTACTGTAATGTAATAACAAGCTCGTAATAGGGCTAATATCTTTTAACAAGGATACTATACTCTCAGTACATTATTTTGTGGGTGTTAATTCTCACCGGGGTTTTACCTTTAACTGGGTTTCCTTGACAACAAACATTGTGTTATGGTGATTGGAAGTTACTGTGTTATTTACTTTTGATGTTATGGTTCATAAAGTTTAAAGTTTAATAATCTATTGTACAACTGATTCAGCCCCCCTCTCAGTTATCTTATGGACTGTTATTCCTAACAATTGGTATTAGAGCTACTGGTCCTCAGAGAGAAAGTTTAACAACTTGAGGTGATCCTGAAGATGACTTACTACAGGAAGGATAGTCCAAAGTTTGATCCTGAAAACTTTGACAGTTGGCAGAACAAGATGAGAACACATTTTCTATGTCTAGGAATTGAGTACTGGATGATCACAAAGAAGAATGAAAAGATAGCGACTGAGGATGAGCTGGACAAGACTACTGATGAAGCATGTAGAGATGAATCTTGGACTAAAGCTATGGAAGAAGAACTTGAGCAGATTAAGAAGAATAATACTTGGGAATTGGTTCCAAGACCTAAGAACAAAAATCTAATTGGCACTAAATGGGTTTTTAGAAACAAGATGAATGAGAAAGGTACAGTGGTAAGAAACAAGGCTAGATTAGTTTGTAAAGGCTACTCGCAACAAGAAAGTATATACTATGAGGAGACATTTTCTCTTGTTGCTAGATTGGAAGTTGTGAGAATATTTCTTACTTATGCTACACATAAAGACTTTAAAGTGTATTAGATGGATGTGAAGTCAGCATTCCTGAATGGTGATCTAGAGGAAGAGCTATATACTGAGAAACCTGATGGTTTTCCTTTGATAGATGATGAAAACATGGTTTTCAGATTAAAGAAGGCACTGTATGGACTTAAACAAGCACCAAGGGCATGGTATGCAAGACTAGACAAATATCTACTTTGTCTTGGTTTCAGAAAAGGTAATACAAATAGTAATTTCTATTTAAGAACTGATGAAGATGGAATCTTGATTATAGAAGTTTTTGTTGATGATATATTTTTGGAGGTAATGACAAAATGAGTAAGAAATTTTCTAAAGAAATGGAGAATGAGTTTGAAATGTCTATGATTGGTGAGATGAAATATTTTCTTGGTTTGCAAATTAATCAGAGCAAGAATGGCATTTTTATATCTTAGACCAAGTATCTTAAGGAAATATTGAAAAAGTTTGGAATGGAAGATTGTAAACCTGTTGGAACACCTATGGTGACTGGAAACAAAATGACTAGTGATGATGAGACTCAGAGTGTTATTTAGACTAAGTATAGATCAATGATTGGAGGTCTACAATATCTAACACACACTAGACCAGATATTACCAATGTAGTTGGAATTGTAGCTAGATATCAAGAAGATCCTAAAGAAATGCATTTTGTTGCTGTGAAAAGAATCTTCAGATATTTGAAAGGAACTGTGGAATATGGATTGTGGTATGAAAAATCTGATGATTTTACTTTGCAGGCTTTTACTGATGTAGATTGGGCAGGTAATATGGATGATAGAAAGATAAAAAGTGGTGGTGCATTTTTCCTTGGGAAGAGATTGGTTTCCTGGTTAAGCAAGAAGCAGAACTATATTGTTCAATCTACTGCTGAATCAGAATATGTAGCTGCTGCAATAAATTGCACACAGGTTATTTGGATGAAACAAATGCTGGAAGATATTGGAATAATTTTCAAGGAGCTAGTGGTTATTCATTGTGATAATACAAGTACAGTAAACATGTCAAAGAATCCTATAATGTACTCAAAGACTAAACATATTTCTATCAAGTATCATTTCTTGAGGGAGAAGGTAGCTGCTAAGGAGATTAAACTGGAGTACATAAGAATAGAGGAACAGATAATAGATATATTTACTAAACCTTTGCCAAAAGATGCTTTTGAATACCTTAGAGGCATGCTTAGGGTGATGGCCCCTCCCATTGGTAATTAAATGAGGTAGATATGCATCAGTCTAGTGGATCTCAGAGCTATATTATTCTCTGGTCTTGATGTATGGATCTACTCCTTAGGGGGAGTGATCGCAGGAGAACACTATGGAGAAAATTGAGGTGATCTTGAACCTGATTGGACATGAAGATTTGAAAAAGCTACACCTTACCGAAGACTACAGATGAGTTATGGCACCCTTTTTCACTACTGCCAAAGGGGGAAGGAATCTATGTGAAAATCCCTACTATTTTGGGGAGATTTATTGAGGATATTGAGAAGATTGTAAAGAGAGAGAGTACTTTTGGGTTGATGCATATGGATTTTCCCAGATGTTTCCATCAATTCCAAAGGGGGAGATTTTTGGATGATATCAATTTTTGGTACTAATCATGTTATTGATAGTCATGTTTTGTTACTGATGTCAACATATAGTTCTGTGAAAGAAGACAGACTAGTTACTTGGCTGGAAGGCGTGTACGGACACTGTACAGATGAACCAGAATGAGAGAAGTTGGATTTAAGTAGAAGAATAAGTTTTGACCTTACATCTCAGGCCGCTTGACTTTATGTTTCATATCATGGATGTTACAGTTGTTTTAGTAAAGACTATTTTTCTGGATTGTGACTGTGATTCTGGACAGAGAAGGTCTCTGTGTTTCAGGCATATCTTGCTGAGGAAGATGTTTTAGAACTTGAGAGATTACTGATGGAGAGCCAACATATGATGGTCAAATGGGTTGAGTTCGATTTATATTTTGTTACTGATGATGTTAGTTGTGGCGTGTGTTCTGGAGAAGACTTATTTCTTGGCCGACTTTAGACTTGTAACATGTGGAAATTAATTCTGAGCATGGATTGTAGATCTGGAAGTATTTGTAATGAATTGTATATATTGTGTACTTTTTATAGGTACCATGTGTATCTTAGCAAGGGCTTATGTAATTATTTGTATGATGGGAAGCCTTTATTGGTTGACCTAGTTAATTGTGTATTAGGAAATCTTAACTGGCTGACCTAATGGGTTATTGTAAGAGGGTATATATGAGTGATATTTTCATTTGTGAAAAGTGTGGTAGAGAAAGAAAAGAGAAGAGATTTGTGAAGCTGCGAAGCTTGACTACTAGATAGAGAACAAAGTTGGTACTTCATTGGAACTGACCAAGCAAAGACAGTTGCTATCAGACAGTTCACTAGATTGTGTATTTGATGTATACACTTCATGCAGATTGTGAATCCTTGAGGGTGGCTTTAACCTTCTTTGGGTAGTGAGCCTACTACTTTTATTGACTCCTAACAGGGACTATGTACTGTAATGTAATAACAAGCTCCTAACAGGGCTAATATCTTTTAACAGGGATACTATACTCTCAATACATCATTTTGTGGGTGTTAATTCCCACCGGGGTTTTACCTTTAATAGGGTTTCCTCAACAACAAACATTGTGTTATGTTGATTGGTAGTTACTATATTATTTACTTTTGATGTTATGGTTCATAAAGTTTAAAGTTTAATAATCTATTGCACAACTGATTCACCCCCCTCTCAGTTGTCTTATGGACTGTTATTCCTAACATATCATTCCCTGAAAAGAAGAAAATAATTAGCAATGAAAATCAATGACAAAGTTTACAGAGAAAAAGAATGCAAATAAATAAATTCTGAAGAAGTTGATGCAGCCATTGAAGACCTACTTGCAAATAATCTCACTTTACATGAAAAAGTACAAGATTAGAGGAAAAAGAAAATGAAATCCATCATTTGTCACTTCAGCAAGCAGATATGATAAATCAACTCAATAGTGCAAATTGAGAAGTTATCAATCTGAGGATTGAAAATGAAAGACTGCAAAATGATCTCAATACTGGAAAGAAAACCAATGAGAGTATGATGAATTCACAAGAAAGCATGGATCAGTTGACAGAAAAAACTCAATTCAGACATCATGGATAGACTAGATTAGGTTATAATGAACAAGGTGAATCCTCTCATCAAGGAGCTCATAAGAAGAAGAAACCTACTTGTAATCACTATGGCAAGTTAGGGCATACATCAAATAAGTGTTGGAGAAATGGGAAGTAAAAGTTTAATGGAAAATGCTACAGGTGCAACAAACATGAACATAGGGAAAGTGAATGCACTGAGAAACCTAAGTTTGAAGGAAAATGTTTCAATTTTAACAAACAAGTTCATAAATCCATAGAGTGCATAACTAAGAAGTGGAACCCTGCTAAACAATTAGCTAAAGAAATTGTTGGTTGGGATTACAACACATGGAGCAGATGTTGTCATTATGGTGAGTATGGGCAAATCAATGCAAATTGTGCAAAGAATCACCTCAGGAAAAAGAATCCTACTAAGAGATGTTATGTGTGTAAACAAATCGGTCATCTAAGAAAGAATTGCATGAACAAAGAAAAAGTGGATACTGGTGTTGAGAAAGGGAAAGCAAAATTTTCTAAAATCGGAACACAGATGAGTCAGTAGTGGGTAAGGAAGTCTCCTGATAATTCTGACCTAAACAATGAAGGATCGAATGGCACCCAAAATAGTGAGTTGGGTGGAACCACCATCTCTGAATAATGATATAAGGAAACAACTGGAACTATGCATACAATCCATCATACATCAGATCTAGATATGCTAGCAACTCCAAATTTGCATATTGATGCACTGGGACACATTATGGTTCTAACCGAGTCAGGATCTCAGTTATAATCGAGTTACTCTAGCTTAACCGAGTCAAGTCAGGTTATATGGTTTCAATGATGCGAAGTTAGTTTTCGCCGAGCTTTCGAGTATGCCTAGGAGAACTAACCGAGCTACGATAGCTACTATGTATGGAGAATTTAGTAAAAATTTTATGGTGAAATTTCTCATAAATAGTGAAATTGAAGAGTTATTGTTTAAAGTTTGCAAAGAGATTAAGAGCTTATAGTGATTTCACAACAAATTTTTGCTTGAAAGCTTTAGTTGCAGTTCATCAAACTGAGCAAAAATGTGGAGAGCATTTGGTATCTAAGACCAATCCGTGTAAGTTCGGTTCACTCTTGGTATGCTTATTCTTTTATGTTCAAAAGTTTTTCCCTTCAAAAGGCACAATTGTATGCAAGAAGGATAGGCCTATAGTTTATCAGATAAACAAGTTTATAGCAGAATTGTAAGACAATTTTGTAAGCATCATGGATGCTTACTTTGAGAATTTTAGAGAGAAAATGAAGAATAGATTTAGAATTCCCCAAAAATTGGTAGAAGACTATAAGGATGATCTATGTTTCCTATTTGATTGTGACAAAGTGCACAAGCAAGAAGTCAAACCTAGGGTTGCATGGGTGAAACCTCTTGCATATTAGGTTAACATAGATGAGACCAGAGACATCATTGAGGCTCTTATTAATGAGCCTGTTGATCCTAAAGAAGCTTATTTTGGTACTTATGAAGAAGTTAAGGGAAAAATAACATTGGAAATAGAGATTCCAAAAATCTTGAAGAGAGGAAGGAAAATAATTGATAATTTTGGAAAGAAATATGGCAAGCCATCAGACTCCCCTCCTTTGATCACTAAAAGCAAAGAGGATGACATAAAGGTATAAGAAGAAGAACTTGAGAAAGAAGAGGAAGAGGTAGAAGTAGAGCCTCCTAAGAAGAAGAGGCTAGCCACCAAGAAAATACCAAAGGCCTCTACCCCTTCCTCCACTGCAAACAAACCCAAGAGATCTAGAAGAAAACTAATATTGTCTAAACAAGATGATGAAGAAGATACAGTTACATTCAAGAATCCACCACTTACCTTTGAGTAGAAGGTTGAAGAATTTAAAGAAGGTAGTGGTATGTCAAATCTTTGATCATTTAAATATTCTTCCAGAACCAAGGATGAGAAAAAGTTAATTGAAGATGAATTAGTAGTGAAGATGGAAAGATGGAAGTATGATCCATCTGAATTGAAAAACCATATGATTGAAGACCTTCTTAAGGCAATCACCATTCTTTGGAACAATGCAGTCCAAATTGAAAAGGACATCAGAAAACAAACCTTGAAGCAAGTCATGCCTACTATGACTGATAAAGAGGTAAAAGATGCTATGTCTAAGTATGAGAGTAATCAAACTCCAAGGTTTATAACTTTTCAAGTCTTGAACAAGAAAAATAGAGGATGTTGTGCAGACTGCAACTAAGTTGTGGAAGTCCATTTTTGAGGACAAGATAGATGATAAGATAGAGGAATTAAGTACATACCATTATGTACAGGTTAAAGATGAAGAACTACCTAAGGTACAAACCATTGAGTAATCTAATGCAAAGAAGATAGAAGTAGAAGTGATGGCATCACTTCCGTAATCACCTAGTCTAAATATCTTATCTCCGAGCAAGGAAAAGACCACAAAGTCTACATCAGGTCTAGTAGGAACTGAGCATCAGGATCTACCTACTATTGGGCCAAGCCAGACCAAGTCACAGAAGGACAATGTGAATGTTTCTATAGTTGGTGCAAAGATAGTTAATGACCTATTTCAACTGAACACTAAGGACAAGGATGATAATGGAAAAGGTAAGGAAATCATTCCTTCACCTAATCCCAAGGTCAAGGATAAAGAAAAGGAAATAATAACTAATGAAGTTGACCTTGAGGAAGATATTGTGATTCCTAATTGGAATCTTTCTAGCCTGATAGCC
This sequence comes from Thuja plicata, assembly GCA_018584345.1. Lineage (NCBI taxonomy): Eukaryota > Viridiplantae > Streptophyta > Pinopsida > Cupressales > Cupressaceae > Thuja > Thuja plicata. The sequence continues at coordinate 1,542,451 of MU227963.1, read as the reverse complement.
GAGCAGATGGACATCCTTGGGGAGATATGGAAGAAAAGAGCAAAACAATAAAAGCTACGAGCATAGAAGAAAAGGAACAGAGTACTAGAGGACATCAAAGGTATATTCCTTGATTCACTAGAGATTGAAGTCAATGAGAAAGGATCTATAATGAAACAAATTTTTGACATACTTCACAAGTTTAATGAAGATCTTAGTGGTCAGGATAAATTATTACAGAAGGCAAAGAGAAAATTTGAGAATAAGGTTCGAGAGAATGTTGCAGGTAAGATTGCAATAGATCAAGTGAAGCTATCCACCATTATTAGCTCTCTAGAAACCACTATAAATAATGGTGTTGCATTATTTGTAAAGTTGAGTGACACATCCAACTTTACCATGGAAATAAAGAACAAGCTGACAAAGATTGACAATGATTTGAACACAAGTGCAAACCAGTTGGCACTTGATCCAAGTTCAAGTTCAACACACTTTGTTAAGATCAAGTATCTGACTGATCTGCAGGCAGAAATACTGAGGGAAGATGGAAGAACAAGGGAATCCCTATCAGCTACACAGAGCCAAATCCTTCCTCTTATGGATGTCATGCAAAAACATATTGCGCATGCAAAGACACTCATCCATGATAACAATTTTTCAGTTGCAGAGCTTATGATGGAGTTGTCTACAAAAATTCAGATTGCTTTGCACATCTTGAAGGTGTTGCAAGAAAATTGGGACAAGAATTTGTCTCAAATTTTGAAGGTACATAGTGATTTCATTTCATATTTTGGTATTACCTTGTAGATATGCTTTTGGAATTTGTGTCAAAAACAAGGGGGAAAGATAGGATATATATGTATCTATATGAGGAAATACATGCACAGAGAAAAGGAAGATATATATAGCAGAGTTAAAAAAATAGTTTTAAAAAATAAAAAATAGAGTCAGGTACAACCAAGTTGCAGAGCAACAGTCAAAAATAAGCTAGAACCCAAGCACATAGAAAGGGGGAGTTTTGACTTATCAATTTATTTTATCCTAATTTTTGGTATGATAAGTATTTTTGTGACTAATGCCAAAGGGGGAGATTTTAGACCTTATGGCAAGACATATTGTCAATTAGTGCCAAAACACTTAGTCATTCATATGATTACAGTGTTAGTCAAGCCAACAACTTACAGTGTTGACCAAGCCAAGTAGTTACAGTGTCAATCAGGCAGTATCATCTAAGTCACCAGTGTTACCTGAGTTTCATATCATCTCCAAGTGATCAATGTGGCCTGAGAACCCAGTGTCAACTGAGTGCCAGAGTTGCCAAGTTTACTATATCGCCCGAGTGTCAACATATCACCCGAGTGGATTACTGGACCCGAGTATCAGTATTGGGTGAACTTAGTACATTTTGTTTGATACTATTTAATATGATAGTAGCCAACTTGTGGAGGGTTGCAAATATGAACATGCAGATTGATTAGAAGGCTAAAACAATATAAAGGAATAGTGGAGACTTATCTATCACATTCAGGTGATCAGTATTACATCAAAGGATCTTATTCAGCAAATCATAGTTGCATAGAAGATCATTCATCCTAATAGGTGTATTATTCAAATCCTTTAATTGGGTGGACCTAACAGTCCCTCTCAAATCTCTTAACAGAGTGCATACTTAACTTTATTTTATAAATCCTTTCACAAGGTGGACCTAATAGTCCTTATTGCTCCTAACAGGGAAGATGATCAAAAGTGGTCAATTGTAATCCTTAACCAGCCAAATTTATTACTGTAGTTATAAATCTTGTGGGTATCATCCCCACCCCAGTTTTACTTTCTATTTGGAAGGTTTCTGGGTCACCATATCTTGTGTCAAGTGTTATGAATGTTTATTACTTTTCTATTCCATACATGCAATTAGATTAGACAATATAGTAAAGGATAAAAGTGAAGACGTTTTATTGGTTCCTGATTCACCCCCATCTCAATCACCTAGCCTATGATATATTTCCAACATTCCATATTCATTGAATCATCCACCGTCCTAACCGATTTAGCCAATTATTCAAAACTGTTCAAAAACCTCTATATTTTACTTGTTCACTGAACTGATCAGTTGGTGGCATCTTCACTTATGCCTTTACTAGTATGACCTAAGAGTAGCACTCACAAATCATATTATACATGTTTTATTTACACCTTCCAATGTACCAATAGAAAACATTTCTTCCTTAATTGATATGTCCTTCACCTATTCTCTTGTTCACTGGTTACCTTTCTGACTTAACTTCTCATTACTGATTGGATATTACTGTGTACCAATTGCTATAAATCTATATACTTACACACAACTTTCTTACTTGTGTAATGGTTTTCTAGAAATGACAACCATACTCTATAAAATCATCATCAATATCATCTATCAACATTCTACAATCAACATTCCCTCCTTTGGCATTGATGGAAAAACTTGTTAAATTTTCAAAAAGGTCAAAACCTATTCTCCATATCTGATTATATACTCCCCCTAAATCTATAAATCCCCTTTGTACCATAGACTCTATACTCTATATACTTGTTACAAACTTTTACTACATTGTTCTAATTGGTAGAGTTATTAGCTCTGATTATCCTAAGTGGAAGGGGTTAATTTTTTTACTCAAAAGTTATCTGATTCATTTGATTACATGCATATATCAAGATACAATTTAGTTTTAGGTTTCTTTTTCAATTTAAGCTTCAGAGAAATTTTTATAGAAATGGTGCATGTTGCTGTCCTAATATTCAAAATAGAAAAGTTAAAGTGCAAAAGTGACAAGAGTTCATTTCTTTTTAGAGGAAAAAAATAATAATCAAGGTATAGGTTCATACATTCAAGATTGAGAAGTAAGGTGCAAACTAATGAATAATTATAACCATATCTACAGATGATATTCATAATACATAATGCTTCCATTAATAGAAATAGTATCAAATGGAAAGAGAGACATCATTCATCATGCTCGAGGTTGAAGAATTATAAAATCATAGTTAAAAACCAGCAGTGAACAACCCAGTGTCATTATATGGTTTCCAAATTCAAGTTTTGATGGTATGGGAACAAAGATGCCATGATAGTGTCTAAATGTATTTATAACCATGAAGGTGACACATATGAAGACATTATATTTTTCCATTAGTATATGCAAGGAAAAACATGATAAACACCATCGGTTTATACTACACCGATAGACAGGGCACAACACTACCCGACGCCAAGGTTACTGATATTGCTAAGTACAAAGCATCCCGACGCAACACTATGTAGTGTTACCCGATGACAAAAAATACAAAGGAACCCGACGAGTAACCAACAGTGAAACCTAAAAAAATAGTCAAAGAGTGGAACCTGACAGATGAAGGGAACCCAACGATCATTTCAAAGAAGGAACACCGACAGACTTTCAGTTCACACCGACGACCAAGAACTGATAGTCAGTCACATCCTGCAAAAAGTGGATCTGACTTTCCACATAAGCTAAATCACTCAAGTTTTATATTTAGCTTCTTGATTTTTTTTAAATCCATTACATGAGGGAAAATAAATGTAGTTATTATTGTTTTTTTCAGTTTAACTAATTTAAAACATGCAAACTAAAGGATCAAGGTCAAGTTGTATACCTTGGATCTAGAGTTAACATTGTAATGTGTGATTCTAAAATAGGTCAAATAACTTGTATAAATAGATGTTCAATCAATTATGAACATTTTGTTCAATGATGATTGTAGCCACTGAGAGCATCTAAGGATCAGACAAGAGAATTCATATAGTAGCACAGACAAAGATCAAATCATTTTTCAAGAACAGAACCAAGGCTACCGACGAGTAGGAAAAGGTATTATTCAATCACTATAGATGATATTCATATACTGTAAGCTTTAATGGATCTATAATAAGAAATTATATATTGCATACAATCATGTCAAACATATTGTACACATTTTAACAAGTGGGGTACACTTAAGAAATCCTTTCAAGGAAGGTGGATTTAACAATCCTATTGTAAATCTCTTAACCGAGTGCACACTACATCAGTTTTGCTAAATATCTTAATAGAGTAGATCCTAAAAGGTCTCCACATTAATACTCCTAACAAGGTATATCATCAGAAGTGATCAAATTGTAAGTCTTGATCGGCTCCCTTCCATTCTACAGATAGTGAAGTTTTGTGGGTGTCATCCCCACCGCAGTTTTTACTTCCTAACAAGAGTTTTCTGTGATATCATATCCTGTGTTATGTGTCTATTAATTTCATGAATGTTTCTATGAATGTTGCATACAATTAATTTTATGGATTAATATTACATGCATGAGAAAGAACATCAAATCTGGCCGGTAATACAATAAAGTTTGATTGCTAATGAAGAAAGGTGAAAAGTGTTAAAAGTTTTAAAGGTGCTGATTCACCCCTCCCCTCTCAGTACTACTTCCCATTAATCCAAAAAATTGGTATTAGAGCTGAGTCTCTTCTTGGAAAGCTTAAAGGCTTAAGAGAAAAGATCATACAATGGAGAAGTACAAACTTGATAAAAATATTGAGAATAAAAATCTTGAAATTCAGATGTTCTTTGAACAGTATAAAGAAGCTAGAATCAACATGAGACAGTTTCTAGATGAAAGAAAGAATATGGCATCTCGCTATAATGAAAAAAATTATCTTGAGGAAGAGATACCATATTTATTTGAGTCTTTAGGATCAAATACAAGCAAGGCATCAGATACATTAGACGAAAGCATCACAAGTTTAACTGAAATCAATCTACATCTCGCTGGACAAGTCAAATCTCTGCAAATCAGTCAAGAGACACAGATACTAAGAATGATTGATGTCATGAACAATGGAAGGCAAGCTGAACAAGAGAGAACACTAGCTATTTATGATAGAAGAAAGATCATAGAAAATCTGCAAGAAAAGGAGTCTGAGATACAAAGACTTATAGAGCATCACCATGAGGTTACAAATCAAATTATTCTTATGATTCAAGAAGGAAACAAAATGAATATGGAACTCATTGAAAGAATACAGATTGTCGGTGAACTAAGAGAAGAGAATGAAAAACTAAAGCATGAGGTTTTAATTCAAAAACAACATAATGACATGATCAAGAGAGCTGAAGAGAGTACAAAAATGATGGATGAATTTTTGAATGCACAAAGAAGACCCAACACCAACACTGGACTAGGGTACACCGAGCATGGAGAGTCATCAAATGAAGCTAATTAAAAGATGCCTACATCAATTCTAGACCAAGGAAGCTAACATGTAATTACTATGGAAAGAAAGGCCACACCTCAAATGTCTGCAGGAGAAAAGAAAAAGGTATTCCTAAATCCACATTTACATTTATAGGACACTGTTATAATTGTAGCAAGAAAGGAAATAAATCATATGAATGCAAATCAAAGGTGAAAGAACCAAAGAAGGAAACCTATATGGACAAGTATTGTCCCACCTACAAAATTCATGGGCACACATCTTGTGAATGCAAGAAGAAGAAAATTGAAGCATGGAAACCCAAAAATCAGGAAAATGCATATAAGCCGAGTAGAGTCGGTAACTCATATGTTTGGGACTACAATACATGGATAAACTGCACAACATGTACCAAAAGGTCTAGAGGCTAGACCAACCCTGGAATGGCATGTTTACACTTTCATAAGGTTGGACATCTAAAGAAGGAATACAAAGACTGAATAACAGAAACCACCACTTTTGCAAATGGTAACACCACTGAAGACATCAAGAAAATGAGAAAGAAAATGTAGAGGAAAGCTTCAACTATTGAGGAAGTTGGACCAAGCAATGCAATAGGTGACACCTCATCCCATGGATCTGGTGACATCACCACCCTGACCTAAAGATGAACAAGTAAGTATGGAACTACACTACACCAAGTCATATTTTGCATCAGTTCCATTATACAAATTGATAGATAGTCAAAATCTGCATGAATAAAGATGCATATTATGTTACTTGTTACAATTATGAGAAAATAGCCCTGTCAATAAACACATACCAAAAATCATCGATGAACATAAAAGGATGAGCTATCTACACTTGCCGAGAATCATCGGTCAACACATAAAAAGGCTAAGTTGCTAATGTAACCTGACACCCATTAGTAAGGAAGCAAAGTTACAATGTTGTCTCGACACTACACCAAAATTCGTTGGTGAAAGAAACAATCTTAATAGCTATCTTGAGAATCTTGTCAACACCAAGAATGTTATTTGAGAGTCTTCCCAATGAACTCTGTCTTCATGAATTGATGAGTTGTTGAGCATTTATGACAAACTTAGGGGAAAAGTCTATAAATACTCGATGAAAGCACTCTGTTCTTCACACGTGATTTGAGCAAACAGAGCAAAGAAAAAATAGAGCAAAAAGAGAGCAGTTAGCAGAGCATCCTCGAATCAATCCAACACACTCCAAATAGATCTCTCACAAGTTACATGGATCAAAGTAAGTACTGAGCGTACCGAAGAACTCTATTATTATTTTCTAAAAAGCCCTAAATTCAAAACACAATGGCAACCACTTCAAGAACAGTAAAATTGAAGAGTGATAAGAAGAATGTAGTTACGTTGATCAAGAATAGCACTTGTGTGGAACCTAAATACAAGATATGCCCAGAGATTGCATCGCAACCCAATGATTTTGGCACATTTTCAAAAATTCCACCTAGGGTTTTGCTGATAGAAGATGTTAGATCGTATATTCACTGCAAGATCATTGAGATTGGTTATCTAGAGATATATCAAGCTTACAAGAAGCTATGTGATGAACAAGGGAACCTAAAGGAAGAACACAAGCAACTGCAAGTAAAAGGGATACCAAATTACCTATATTTCCCAAGGGTTTTCAAAAATGACTAGATTAGGTTGGTACTAAGTAGAATGCATGATCAGAAGCTATGGTTGGATGAACCGAAGTAGATTACAAAGGATGTTTTGCATGCTGTAATAGGTTACCCTATAACTGACAAACTAAAAGTACACCAGCATCCCTCTCGACCAGAAGTTGAAAAAATCACCAATGCTGTATGGGATAACTGAGGAATTAAGGTGAACACCATCACAAATGAGGAACTAAGGTTCGAGGCATGTGTCATAGGGTACAAAATATTTCAAGCTAGCAGGCTAAACAACATAGCATCAACAACAGTAATCACAACTTACAAGATTGTCACAAAGGGAATACAGATGGATTTATGTGAGATCTTACTAAAGTAACTTGATGAGAATATGACAACAATCAGGTCTGCCAAGACAAACACATGTAAGTTTAGCTCACTTATAATGTTTACATTCTTTCATTTTCAAGAATACTTTCCTTCAGTTGGAAAAGTGAAGTGGGACACTACCAAGCCAGTCACATTGCAAATAAGTGACCTTATCAAGTCACTAGGTGACAACTTTGATTTAGTGATGACTTAATACTTCCTTGACTTCAAGGAAAACATGATGGAGAGAGTAAGGATCCCTGGACAGTTGATTGAAAAGCATAGGGATGAAATATGTTTTATGGTGGATTCAGATTTCACTCACATTAAACCAGTTGTACGAAGGATAGCCTAGTTACCACCTCTTGACTATGAGATTAACATAGATCAAGAAGCAAATACAATTGATGCACTATTGAATGAACCACTTGACAGTAAGAAACCAAGATTTGGAACATATGAAGAGGAAAAGTCTAAGATAAAAATGGGCCTAGTCATCAAGAAGACTGTCAACAAGAAAAACAAGATGGTGAAGAATCTTGAGAAGATGCTATCGGTTAATGAGGAGAAAGAATAAATAGAGGAAACTAAGGAACATGGTGCCATCAATAAAGAGAAAGATGAGAAAGAATCAGATTCTAAGGCCACAGAGTTTGATGTACCTCCACCTCCAACCAAGAAACCAAGGACCACAATAGATCAAAGGATAAGGAGCCAAACTGTAAAGAATGATACAACACCTCTCAAGAAAGGTCAAGTGAGGACTTATAAGAGGAAGCAGAAAACAAAGAAGCAAACACCTACCAAAAGGAGGAGAAAATCGATTAGAACCAAGGTTGATATTGAAGATTAAAAATAGGATGAGCCTGAGGTAGAAAAGAAAATCTTAACCCCGAGAACAATTGATGAGACTGCTAACTCAATTGCTACAACAGGTACCATGACCGATAGAAAAATTAGACAATGGGTAAAGCTGGAGCGCGAGGACAAAAATAAAATAGAAGATGCAATAATCAAGGCTATGGTAAACTTCAAATATGTACTAGTTGATTTTGGTAACAAATTACCCAAACCATTGAGTGACAGAATATCAGAACGATGGTCTTATGCTTTGAACTTTGAAAAGGAAGAAAGGGAGAGGATACTTGTAAGACTCATGCCTCCCAAATCCAAAATGGAAGAGATCAAAGAAATGATGAAAAAGAACTCAAGTAATTTTGTGGCAAATATAAGAGCCTACAAGGTGCTACAAGGGAATTTCTTAGATTTGGACAACATAACAGATGCTAAATGGAGACAAATTCTAGATCTACTTGCAGAATCAACAAGTTGTGAGAATCAATTAATTCTCACCAAAACACCTAATATAGAGGAGCAGAAAGATAAAGCAAGTCTAGAGAAAATTTCTTTGGATAATGTGGAGAATACTGAGCCCATTGACTTAGATAAGGTCATGTATGATCTTGACATTTAAGACATCACTCACTATGGTTCTAACAAGGATCCACAAAAGGATGATGATGTTATATTTATATCTCTTAAGGATCAATAAAGGGAACAAGAATTGGAGAGACAAGGAAATAAGGACATGGATGTTGCTGATGAGACATGGCTAGACACTTCCATCATTTCCATAACAGGACTAGACCCTGTAGATCAAATCCAAAAAGATGAAGATGTCACTACTCAACAAGCTCAAACCGACGAGAAAGACACAACTCTAGATGTAGCAAAGGTGGGCACACAAAAAAATATGCTTGTATTGATGAAGGCCATCAATCTGATAGAAGGAAATGAAGAATCTACTACAGTAGATACAAGCTAACCCAAAGACAAGGGTGATGCAGAAACAAAGGATACAATAGATGAAACAAAATACACAATTGTAGAACAAGATGCTACTGATGATCAGCAAGACAAGTCTACTGATCAGAATAAAGAAGGAGAAAAACAAGTAGAGGAGGAAAAGTAGAAGGAGAAGAGTGAACAAGCAAAGGTAGATGAAGCACAAAATAAAATTGAAGAAATTTTTTTCTGAAACACCCAAGTTTGATGAAGAGATGTCTTCACCTAACCGATAGGTGAACCTTGAGAAGAAGGCACAAGAGGTTTCATTTACAAAGCCTTCACTGAGCACCTCAGAGAAAATAAATGAACTAGCAATGGTAGTTCATACATCTTCTTCTAAACAAATCTCAAGGAAGAAGAAGAGAAAGAACAAAAATCCAGTCACTCTGGATGAAATAATTGAGATTCTAGTATGTGATCCTAGAATATTGGATCCTACTGAGTTGATAAAGTATGCTAGACTTTGTGAGAGGAAATCTATCCAGGATAAGCCAAGAAAAGCCACAAAAGAAGAAAAGGTACTTGAAGTTGCAAAAGGAATACTCCACCAAATTGTACCTGATACAGATGCTGATCAAACAACTCCCATGATTGATCAATTAGTGGTTCTCACCGACGCTATCACATCTAAGAACATAGATGTTGAAAATTCTATGGAAGCTAGACTTGAAAAGAAATATGAATTCAAGTTAGCAGAGAAGATAAGCCAAGAAGTGGCACTGCAAAAGGTGAAGCCATCTGAACTAGTAATCACAATAGACCCCATAATTTCAGAAGCTATAGCCTTGATACAAAAATTATGCACATTGGATCAACTCACAAAGGAGTATACCGATAAGATAGCACAAATTAATGTTGATCTTCAAGTGAGTGCACAAGGTCTCAAAAATAGTGAAGATGTAATCAAATTGCACAATGAACAACTCAAACAAGCTAGGAAGTTGAGACAAGATATTCAGATTGCAAAAAAAAAGTTCAGAGATGAGGTGAATGAGCTACAAGCTCAACTTTTTCCAACTCTCACATTACTAAAACAACATATGACAGAGGAAAGAACACTCATTGCCACCCTAGAAATGTCTGTCCTAGAAAACATTTATGATATGCATGCCAAGATTGAGCTAGAGCACATGGCATTAGAACTCCTCAAAGAGAAATAGGAGAAAATGATTGAAGATATCAAGAATAGTCACTCCCACATTCTTGACACTTTGTAAGTTACACATTTTTGTCACACTTTTGACAACTTCTAAGTTGTACATTTTTGTCATGATTATCAAAAAAGGGGGAAATGATATGTACAGTCAGTCAGTAAAAGGGGGAAATGAAAGGAGGAAATGATGTGTACAGTCAATCACTAGAAAGAGGAGGGAAAAAAAAGGAGAATGTATAGTACAAAGGAAAGTATACATGTACATATACTTATACTATACCGATGCATATAGTTAGGGGGAGTCATATAATGACAAGGATATATAAATGGTGTACATACTAAACACTTTAGTATTATGCACATATCAGTTTTTGATACTAATTTCAAAGGGGGAGATTGAAGACATTATATTTTTCCATTACTATATGCAAGGAAAAACATGATAAACACCATCGGTGCAACCCGATGAAACAGTCAAAGAGTGGAACTCAAAGAAATAGTCAAAGAGTAGAACTTGACAGATGAAGGGAACCCGATGATCAGTTCAAAGAAGGAACACTGAAATACTTTCAGTTCACACTGATGATCAAGAACCGACAGTCAGTCACATCCTGTAAAAAGTGGATATGACTTTCCACGTTAGATAAATCAAAAAAAAATTATATTTATCTTCTTGATTTGTTTTAAATCCATTACATGAGGGAAAAACAATGTAATTATTATTGTTTTTATCATTTTAACTGATTTAAAACATGCAAACTAAAGGATCAAGGTCAAGTTGTATACCTTGGATCTAGAGTTAACATTGTAATTATGTGTGATTCTAAAATAGGTCAAATAACTTGTATAAATAGATTCTCAATCAATTATGAACATGTTGTTCAATGATGATTATAGCAACTAAGAGCATCTAAGGATTAGACAAGAGAATTCATACAACAACACAAACAAAGATCAAATCAGTTCTCAAGAACATAACCAAGGCTACCAACGAGCAGAAAAAGGTATTAATCAATCACTATAGGTAATATTCATATACTGTAATCTTTAATGGATCTGTAATCAACAATTATAGATTGCATATAGTCAGGTCAAACATATTGTACACATTCTAACAAGTGGGGTACACTTAAGAAATCCTTTCAAGGAAGGTGGATTTAACAATCCTATTGTAAATCTCTTAACTAAGTGCACACTACATCAGTGTTGCTAAAACTCTTAACATAGTAGATCCTAACAGGTCTCCACATTAATACTCCTAATAGGGTAGATCATCAGAAGTGATCAAATTGTAAGCCTTAACCGGCTCCCTTCCATTCTACTGATAGTGAAGTTTTGTGGTGCCATCCCCACCGTAGTTTTACTTCCTAACAGGAGTTTTCTACGATATCATATCTTTTGTTATGTGTCTATTATTTTCATGAATGTTTCTATAAATGTTGCATACAATTAATTTTATGGATTAATATTACATGCATAAGAAAGAACATCAGATTTGGTTGGTAATATAATAAATTTTGATTTCTAATGAAGAAAGGTGAAAAGTGTTAAAAGTTTTAGAGGTACTAATTCGCCCCTCCCCTCTCAGTACTACTTCTCATTAATCCCAACAACATATAATGATAAACTACTATGAGGAAAACAAAAGAATTCTGATACAGTTGTCAAGATCAGTGATAGAAGCATTAGATCCATCAGAACACAATAACAGATGTGAAGCAGAGCATGAGGAAAACTATGATACATAACATAATATGAGTAAAGCAGCTGTTATTTGACTTAATCTCACTGAACATACATGAGCAGATGATATAATGGATCAATATTGCAATTATTGAAGATCACATGATAAAGCATCGAAAAGAGATGTGATAATAACGGTAGACATGAGAAATCAAAGATCAATATAAAAAGGTAGAGCTTGTAAAAAAAGTGCAATGAAAAGGTGAAAGGTACATTATAATATTTTTGAGCTTTAGATTAAATTCTATATTGAAAAGAGGAATTGCATAAAAGAAATATCATTATTTGTTCATTTATGAGCGAAGTAAAATACATTCAAATGCAAAGTGCTAACAATAATAGAACATTACAAACACATTTTTGCAATATAAATCCTTCATGTCATTTACAATGGAAGAGAAAATGCATAAATGAACCCACACAAGCCATGGGAAAAACTCTAAAAAACATGTAATAGAAAAAGCACAAATATAGAGGTCAAGACAAGAAGAGAAGGGATAGATCTGTCATTTCTTGTGGGATAATGACATACTGTGCTTCTTTCATCAAGAATCTATCTTTAGAGGTGATTTCGTGCTTCAAATATCTGAAAGATGTAAAAGAAAAATGGTTTTAGTCATAGAGACTAAGAAATAAAAGATATATCCTATCTATGTGCATTAACAACCCCACAAATGCATATTTAGTAACATATTGTAAAAGAGTGGAAAAGAGAAGCATCAGAAAGAACGAAACAATCTGAGTATCATTGCTTTTATCTAACTAGTTTGTGTAATGTGTAGGAAATAGGTACATCATACATCATGATACACAAAACATGGCAGAAATGTGGCTCCCACAAGGGGTGAGCCCAACGTGCAAGTGACGAATTAAAATACAATCATAAAGAAAAACTACAGAGCAAGATTAAGGTTGAAAGGAACGAGCATGAAGGCAATAATACCATATGTTTATTAAATAGTCATGCTTTCAACAACCATTAAAGTGAGAATAGCTACATTGATAGTTAGGACAAGATATATGTTAAAGAACAACATGCATAGTGTAGAGAGAAGTGTTATCAAGTCCACTGGAGATCAACAAGTCACAATCATAATCTATAAAGAAGAATTTATCAGAGGAGCATCATAAGAAATACAATAATGATTTCCAATAGATCATCCTTAATGAGAAATAAGGCCATGATCAAATAAATAATAGTGCAAGCATATAATCATAAACCTGTGAAAACTTGTAAGAGTCAAAGGATAACATGAAATAAAGTTGAATATGTCAAGAATGAAAAGAACGTAAACATTCACCATTAGCATAGACAATTGAAGGTGTTGACGAGTTTATAAATATCTTAATGATAGTTGTTTTAGATTATTTCTCTTTTATAATTTATGGACATCGGAACATAAAAAATTACATGTTATGAGAACCTTACATGAAGAGAAGGAAAATGGTAATAATCATGAAAATGTAATGAAAGAGAGCATCCAAGATGTGTAGGAGAGAAATTAAATTTGTAAAGCATAAGTTCTAGGTAAAAAAATCATTCAAGAGCCATATTGACCAGCAAGTGTCATCAAAATGGCATGGTACAGTCATGTTAGCCAATGGAAAGTAAGAAGTAGCCTTGAGCATATATTTATCTATTGTATCAATCAACATAAGAGCCAACACAAAAGGACATAAGTTAGTCATCTGAATTCGTGAGGGGGGGTCAAATATAGCACAAAGACCAAGTACCTAGTAAGTGGGTAGTGACCATGATTACATGATAGTTTTTTTTAGTGACATTATAATGTAGCTACAGTGAGTTTTCAATATAAAGAGAAGCCCATACAATGAAATCAACGTGTTTGCATTTTTTCCATATCTCAAAAACTGAAAAATAAGTTTTCACAATTTTTGGACAGAAATTAGAAAGCTCTAAAATGAAAATACCTAGTAAATTTCATGAAAACCCATTTTGGGGTTGGCAAGATATCTTCATGTGTTTGGACAAAAAATAAATAAAAAATGAAGAAAATACAGAGATAAGGGTTCTTGGTTTTTCTCTTAGAAATTCAGAGTTTAAGGTTCAGATTTAAAGATAAAGCCATGGTCCCAAGTTTCTATAAAAAATCCCTCAAAGATACAATGAATCTGATATAGTCAATAAGGATTTGAAAATACCCATATCAGAAAATCCAAGAAATCTAACGAGCCATAGAAGTAGGATCTTCATAGAAATATATGTAGACAGTTTCATAAGCACATGCTACACAATCTCAGGGGGAAATGATCCTAGCTTGAAGAATCATCCATATCAATGATGACATTAAATTTATATTAGTATGCAAACAACACTTTCAGTAAGCATACACTGAAAGATAGAACAAAGAGCAAACCGAAAATCAGATACAAAGAGATCACCGAATATGACTAAGTACAAAGAGAATCGACGACACAACTTTGTGTGTACACCAAAATTGCAAATTTAAAAGGATAAAGAGGAACCTAATGTGTAGGATAAATTGTAAACCAAGAGACAGTTACAGATAAAAATGAGA
>MU227963.1:1496620-1524053 GCA_018584345.1 Thuja plicata | reverse complement strand
ACATTGTTTTTCGTGAAACTTGATGATGTTAATCCATCTTATAAATAGATGATGAAATCATTCATTAAAAAAAAATGTGAATATGGAAGAGAGGATGAATGAAGCCTACAAGCACATCTATGGATCAGACTAAAATTTTCAAGAACCAGAACAACAAAAGGTGAATTTGGTTAGCAAGAACCAAGAACATAGGCGACCGAGAATTAGAGGTATTACTCAATCACATTAGGTGATAATCTTATTCATGTAAAATTAAATGGAACTATATCAACAATAGGAGATTTCATTTACCATGTCAAATTGTAATTTTCTATCATTCTAACAAGTGGAGAAAAGTGTAAAAATCCTTTCAAGGAAGGTGGATTTAACAGTCCAACTAAAATTCTCTTAACCGAGTGCACACTCAACAGTGTTGCTAAAGCTCTTAACCAAGTAGAATTTAACAGGTCTCCATAGATACTCTTAACCAGGTAGATCATCATAAGTGATCAAATTGTAAGCCTTAACTGGCCCCTTCCAATCTGTAGATAGTGAAGATTTTGTGGGTGCCATCCCCACCACAGTTTTTACTTCCTAACAGAAGTTTCCTGCGATATCATATCTTGTGTTATGTGTCAATTAATTTCATGAATGTTTCTATGAATGTTCACATGTATGTTAATGTTATGAATTGATATAACTCACATCAAGATAGTATAGATCAAATGAATGGATATATAATTGATTACAAAAGGTTAATTGATTAAAGGATACAAAAATTTTAGAGGTACTGAATCACCCCTCCCCTCTCAGTACACACTTCCCATTAATTCCAACAATTGGTATCAGAGATAAGTCTCTTCTTTGAAAAATCTTAAACACTTAAGAGAAAAGATCATACAATGGAGAAGTACAGACTTGATAAGAATATAAAATCAAAAGCTATAAATTCAGATGTTCTATGAACAATATAAAGAAGCTAGAATCAACATGAGATAGTTGTTATATGAAAGAAATATTATGGCATCTCTCTGTAATGAGACAGATTATCATGTGGAAGAGATACCAGATTTCTTTGAGTCTTCAGGAAAAACTACAAGCAAAGCATCAGATACATTAGAAGAAAGTATCACAAGCCTAACTGAAATCAATCAACATCTGGCTGGACAAGTTAAATCTCTGCAAATTGGTCAAGAGACAAAGATGGTAAGGATGATTGATGTCATGAACAATGCTAGACAAGCTGAGCAAGAAAGAAAACTATCTATTGATGATAGAAGAAAGATAACATAAAAGCTACAAGAAAAAGAGTCTGAAATACAAAGACTTACAGAGCATCACCATGAGATCACAAATCAGATTATTCTTATGAGTCATGAGGCAAACATAATAAATGTTGAACTCATTGAAAGAATAGAATCTATTGGTGAGCTAAGGGATGAGAATGAAAAGTTGAAACATGAAATAAGAATTCAGCAGCAGCATAATGAAATTATCAAGAAAGCTGAAGAAAGCAATAAAAGAATGCATGATTTTCTTGAAGGACAACAAAGAGTCAACAACAATACTAGTCTAGGTTTTACCAAGAATGGAGAATCATCAAATCAAACTGATCCAAAGAATGTCTATACAAATTCAAGACCAAGAAAGCTTACATGCAATCATTGTGGAAAGCAAGGCCATACATCAAATGTATGCAGAGGCAAAATGAAAGGTATTCCTAAATCTACATCTTCATTCATAGGATTTTGTTATAAATGTAAAAAGAAAGGACATAAAGCATATGAATGTAATTCTGAAATGAAACAACCAAAGAAGGAAACCTACATGGACAAATACTGTCCTACTTGCAAAATGAATGGGCACACAAATCTTGAATGCTAGAAAAAGAAAAGGCAAGCATGGAAGCTTAAAGGTCAATAAACTCCCTATCAATTGAAAAGAGTCAGTAACCAATATGAATGGGATTACAACACATGGAAAAATTATACAGCATGTGGAAGATATGGTCACATTACTGCAAATTATATGAGACAATAGACTAGGAAGTCTAGAGGTTGGACTAACCCTGGAATGGCATGCTTACACTGTCATAAAGTTGGTCATCTCAAGAAAGACTGTAGAGACCCAATGATAGAAACCAACACATATCCCAATGGAAACACCATTGAAGACATTCGGAGGGAAAGAGACAAAATGTGGAGAAAATATTCAAACAATGATGAAGTTGGACCGAGCAATGAAAATGGTGACACCCCATCCAATGGATACAGTGACATCACTAGCCCCACCTAAGAAAAAGAAGTAAGTATGGAAATGCATTACCCCAAGTTATTATTATACATCAGTTCCATATTATGTTGATAAAATAGCAAATTAGCATGAGTAAAGATGCATCATGGTACTACTTGTTAAAATCTATGATAACTATGCTATCGGGCATACATACTGAAATCTGTTGGTACACACTCAAGCTAAGACTGCCTACACTTACCTAGAAGCATCAGTTAAAAGCAATTTTTCTAGTACAAACCAAGCCCTGTCAGTAACTGAGCAAAGTGAACAAGTTGGATGCAATACCAAAAATCATCGATAAAAGCAAAAGGTATAACGACCACACCGAAATGACATGTTGTCACCGAAGGAAAGTTTAAAGTCTTAACTAACGAACTCTGTCTTCATACACCGAGGAGTTGGTAAGCATTAATGACACACCTTTTAGGGAAAACATCTATAAAAAGGAAACAGATCGGTCTCATTGTTCACCACGAACAGAGTAGAGCGAAAAGAGCAATTTTTGAGCAGAAAGTGACAAGATCATAGAGTGACCACAACTCAACCACCAGAAGTATAAAGAAGATTAGGAACAACACTTGGTGTATACAGTAAGTTATACGACCATTGACAACTCTATTTCACACATTTCACAAAAGCCCTAAATCTGCAAAATGGCCACGACATCAAGAACTGTGAAATCAAAGAACACCAAGAAGGATGAGTTCAAGCTCATCAATAATTTGACATGTGAGGAACCAAACTAAAAGATTCACCATGAGGTTGCCTCACAACCTGATGATGTTGGAGAATTCTCACACATACCAGCTAGGGTTTTTCTCATCGAGGACATTTGAGCATTTATACACTGCAAGATTGCAGAAATAGGTGATTCAGAGGTTGAACAAGCTTATAAGAAGTTATGCAATGAAGATGGGTCATAAAAATATCAACATAAACATATATAAGTAAAAGGGCTTACCAATGCCCTAATGTTCCTAGAGGTTTTCAAAATCGAGTGGATTTAGTTAGTACTAAGCTAAATGCACAATCATAAACTTTGGTTGGATGAATCGAAGATGATAACCTGAGATGTTATCCATGTGGTCACCGGTTACCCTATAACTGAGAAGGTAAAAGCACTGAAGCATCCACCCAAGGCTGAGACTGAGAAGATGACAGGAGCCAAATGGGATGGCAGAGGATTGAAGGTTTGCACCATAACCGATGATGAGATGAAATTCGGTGCATGCGTTCTAGGCTAAAAATTCTTTCAAGCCAGCAGGTTGAACAACATAGCATCTAGTGCAATAGACATAACTTATAAGATTGTGAAGAAGGGAACACAATTAGACTTATCAGAACTTCTACTGAATCAACTAGAAGAGAATTTAAAGTAATAAGGAATGCAAAGTCAAACACATGTAAGTTTGGCTCACTCATAATGTGTATTTTCTTCTACTTTCAAGAAACATTCCCATCGGTAGGAGATGTGAAATGGGATAGCACAAAACCGACACCATGCAGATCAGTGAACACATAGCCTCACTGGGAGATAATTTTGAGATAGTCATGGATGAATACTTTAATGCATTCAAAGACTAAATGCAAAAGAGAGTAAGGATCCCCGAGAAACTCATTGAGAAGTATAAAGATGAATTATGTTTCATGGTTGATACAGATCATACTTATATCAAGCCCACTATACTGAGGACAACATGGCTTCAACCATTAGAATATGAGATAAAAATTGATCTTACATCTAAAGAAATTGATGCCTTGTTAAATGAGCCACTAGATAAGAAACAACCCAAGTTTGGAACATATGAGGAGGCCAAAACAAGAATAATATCTAGCCTAGTTGTTAAGCAATTTGTCAGGAAAAATGACAAAATGGTAAAGAACCTCAAGAAGATACTGTCGGCAATAGAGGAAGAAACTGAGTAGGAGGAAGAAACTGAAAAGGAGGAAGAAACCAAAGGAAAACTACCTATCGGTGAATCTGAAGAAAAGAATGACTTTGAGGCCACAAAGTTAGATTCACCACCTACTCCACCAAATCAGAAGCCAAGGACCACAACTGCTTCTAGAACAAGAAGCCAAACATCAGGATTCAACTCCTTCACCTTTGAAGAAATTAAAGGTCAGAAAATACAAGACGAAAGTGGACACACCGAAGAGAGGGACAACCAAAAGAGTAAGAAAGCTCATCAGAACCTAAGAAGATATTGAAGACACCGAGCAAGGCGAAGTTGTAGAGGCAGAAAATGTCAAGGTTAGAACTCCAGAAAGCATTGATGACATATGTAAATCTATTGCAAATTTAGGATCTATTACAGATTCTAAGATTAGAAGATGGTTGAAACTAGATCCAGAAGATTAGAACAAAGTGGAAGATGCCATCATAGCAAAGATGTACAAGTTCAAATAAGTACCAATTCAGTTTGAAGGCAATAATGTACCAAGGGAACTATTAGATAGACTATACTCTAGATGGACATTTTATTTGAAGAATGAGAAAAAAATAAGAGAAAGAGTACTTGTTACTCTCATTCCTTCTTGGTGCGTGAGCACCAAGGATATGAGCACCAAGGACCAACATGAAGACCATGAATCAAACCATGAAGAATTTAAAGGAATAGAGTGCACCTAATGGCAATCAGAAGTTCAAGAAGATCAAAGGAATCCTAGGTGATGAAAATCATACCAAATATGGTGTATTGGCTCCTATAATGTTTTGATGTTATGAAATGGCATTTGCATATTAAGAATAAGTTATATCCTGAAAGGATTAAATGAATGTAATTTGGACCATTAGTGTTCCAATATGTTTAGGAGGTTATAGGGGTTTATTTTGGCTTTGAATAAGTCTCCTAGGTGTTTGAAAACCTTTGGAGTTCTTAATTTCCAATTTGCAAAGGTTTAAAAGCATTTTTAAAGTTTTAAAAAATTTAAAGATTTGAAAAGTAACGGCTAATAGCCATTTAGGTGGGAAATGAAATTTATATTGTAAAAACACTTAACTAATCACTCAAACTAATTAAAAGAGGTTGGGGAAGTTAATTTTTTCATTCCTATTTGTATTTGGCATTCCATTGTTCACATATGGTGGCTGGAGTGTACGGACTGCAACAACAATATCAATAAAACATAAGTTTAAATATGTAACTTGAATGTTCTAAGCATTTTGGATGGTTTAAACACTTCTTGTTTTAAGTATTTGGTTAATTTTGGAATAGTAATAAATCTAAGATGATTTGTATTTCCATTCCAATGCATTGATAGTCATTTTCCATGACTGTACTGTCATTTCCAGCAAGTTAAAAATCTAATTTTTGGAAAGTTTCTATCCATTTTGTAGTTAGTTTGGAAAACTAGATCCTTTCCATGGAATAAAAGGACTATAATACATGGAAGGAAGATAATAACCATGTACTATAAGTTCTAATACTGATTCTTGCAAAGATTTGAGGAATGAAGTGATCACAGATTGATTTGGAGAAGGGTTTCAAGTGAAATTGATGGCACAAGTTTAGCAGCCAATGATCCATCCAAATAAGGGGTATGTTTTATGATGTGGGTTGTATTATATTGGATTTTTATTTGTGAATCAAGTATTGGTTATGTCTGGAAGTGATTGGAAACAAGACATTGAGGAAGTCCTAGTATTAAGGGTTTGAAAGGAGTGAATTTGGGGGTTTTGATGTAAATGAAGGTCCGAGTCTAATTCCTTTGGGATTTGGTAATTTTATGACATAAATAAACACTTCCCAGGAGTTAAGGTCTTGGGAAGGTCTGGATCATATAGTTGTTTTGTAAATTGGGGTCTTTTTATGCATTTTTGGAGCCATAGTGTGAGGATAGTCACATATGGTTCAAAGGAGTCACTAGTTTCCTTTTGGTATTTTGTAGAAGAGAATAAAGGATATCTAAAAATAAAATATTTTTGGTTATTCCTTTGGGAAAATCTAAACTTAAGGACAAATTACTCTCGTTGCAGGGCTACAAGAAAGGCTATTAGGCCTAGTAGTAGTTTGGTGAAGAATTGAAGGCTAGGAATGTTGGGTGGGTCTTGAAACCTTGAAACCACTTTGATATGTCCTCATACACCCCATATACATCAAATCCATCATTATTTTGTACCTAGGGTAACCTTGGTTGTATTGGGTCTATTTGAGCCATTGTGCTTTTGGAAGGGTAGTTCATTTGTGAACCAAATTTGGCATCTTACCTTGAAGAGAAGTCCATCACATCATCCAGTGAATCAAGTGGTATCAGAGCCACAAGTAGATTAGGGAAGATTTATGAAGGAGAAGAGGATTTTCCTACAAGGATGACAAACATAGATTTGGCCAGGATAGTCAGGGAGCAGTTGGCAAACAATAGGAAGTTGAAAGAAATATTGGAACAAAGGGAGAAAGAGAACCATGAGAAGGACAAAATGATGAGGACCATGATGGAGAGACTCTTAGCACTAGAGAAGAGAGAAAAGAACATTAGAATGGATGAGGAAGTAGAAGAAGGAGAAGAAGAAGTACCCCAATAGGAAGAGCAGTTAGATCCTGAGGATGAGAGGATGGCTAAGTTGGTGAAAGCTATAAAGAATGGAGATTCAAGGGTAAGGAAAGACTTACCTATGTATGGAGGAAAGATGGATGATGAAGAACTAATAGATTGGTTCAGTGAAATTGAGAATTTCTTTGAGTGTGAAGGAATAGAGGAGAAGGACAAAGTCAAGATTGCAAAATACAGGATGAAGGGACATGCATTATTGTGGTGGGATTGTGTTCAGGTAGAAAGGTGGAAGAATGGGAAACCAAATATCACATCTTGGTATAGTATGATGGAGAAGATGAAGGAAAATTTTTTTCCAAAGGATTATAGAGTGCAGTTGTACAAGAAGATGAGAGATTTTAGACAAAAGGATATGGATGTGCAGAGGTACACTAAGGATTTTCATAAGTTGGATATCAGAACAAGGCATGAAAAGGAAGTGGAAGAAAATATTGCAAGGTACATGGGGAGGCTAAGGTTCAACATTTAGGATGAAATTAGTCTTACTACCCCAAGGACAATTGATGAATACTATCAATTAGCCATGAATACTGAAGAGAAGATAAGGAGAAGGCATGAGAAGAAGAATAGTATAAGAGGAGGATCTTCTATGAGAGGAAGAGGAGGTAGAGGTACCACTAATTTTCAGAGTCACAATGACAAAGACAAGCCATACACATCAGAGAGAAGAGGAGGATATAGAGGAGGAAGAAGTGGAGGAAGAGGAAATGGGATGTTCACAGGGAGATGCTTTACTTGCAATGAAGTGTGTCATCAGTCCTTTAGATGTCCTAAATGGAATGAGGACAAGGGTAGGGACATGAGAGTGAACTTGATGAAAGAAGACACAAAGAGAGAAGAGAAGAAAGAGCTCATTGTAATTCAACCAGAGGATGGAGAATGTTTATTGATGGGAAGAGGACAGCCATGGAATCCACAAGTGAGTATATCCAGATCAAATTGCTTAATCCAAGGTAAAGTATGTAGACTCATTATAGACTCAGGAGAAAGTCATAATGTTGTGTCTCATGAGGTTGTGAGGAAGTTAAATTTTAAAACATTTTTACATCCTAAGCCATATTATGCTACTTGGGTAAATGTGAATCAAAATTTGTTGGTTAGTACTTAAGTCATGATTTAATTTTCAGTTGGCAAGTACAGAGAGAGGGTATTGTGTGATGTTTTGGATATGAGTTTGGACATTTGATCTTAGGCAGGTCTTGGAAATGGTCAAGGAAAGTTATTTATGATGGATTAAACAATAAGTACTTACTTCACCATGAAGGAAAGAAATATGAGTTGCAACCATTAGTAAGGCACCAAGAAGAGCCAATACTTATGTGTTTTGGGTAGGAGATAGGAAAGAAGGTTCAGTATGATACTAGATGGAAGAGGGATGATAAAGTACAGTCAAGAGGCTACTATGATAGTCCTAAAGGAGGAGAGCTTTGGGACCTAGCCTTTATGCAAGTTGGGACCATAAATTGTCCTATGAAGTAGTCAGAGAAAAGAAAGGGGGCAGAGATGTTAGATCAGAGATCTAAGCCATGGAGTGGGTCAAAAGAGGAGGTATTCCAACCCTCTTACTATCCTTCCCAAGGGTAGGCAGAAAAACTATGTTTTTCTTTTAACAAATTGTGTGTGAATGCAAGTTGGAAATATGTGAGAAGGAAGATCACTTTGGGGGATTACTTCACCCCTACATTGTAGAGGTCCCTTAAGCCACACAAGTCTTGGGACAAGCATTTCATTAGTGGTGGGGAGTATGGTGCAGGAGCACCAAGGCCAGGAGCACCAAGGACCAACATGAAAACCATGAAGAATGTAAAGGAATGGAGTGCACCTAATGGAAATTAGAAGTCCAAGAAGATCAAAGGAATCCTAGGTGATGAAAATCATATCAACTATGGTGTATTGGCTCCTATAATGTTTTGATGTCATGAAATGACATTTGCATATTAAGAATAAGTTATATCTTGAAAGGATTAAATGAATGTAATTTGGACCATTACTGTCCCAATATGTTTAGGAGGTTCTAGGGGTTTATTTTGGCTTTGAATAAGTCTCCTAAGTGTTTGACAACCTTTGGAGTTCTTAATTTCTAATTTACAAAGGTTTAAAAGTATTTTTAAAGTTTTAAAAAATTCAAAGATTTGAAAAGTAACGGCTAATAGCCATTTAGGTGGGAAATCAAATTTCTATTATAAAAACACTTAAATAATCCCTCAAACCGATTGAAAGAGGTTGGGGAAGTTAATTTTTTCATTCCTATTTGTATTTGGAATTCCATTGTTCACATATGGTGGTTGGAGTGTATGGACTGCAACAACAATATCAATAAAACATAAGTTTAAATCTGAAACTTGAATGTTCTAAGCATTTTGGATGGTTTAAACAATTATTGTTTTAAGTTTTTGGTTGATGTTGGAATATTAAGCAATACAAGATCATTTTTATTTCCATTCCAATGCATTGATAGTCATTTTCCATGACTGTACTGTCATTTCCAACAAGTTAAAAATCTATTTTTTGAAAAGTTTCTATCCATTTTGTTGTTAGTTTGCAAAACCAGATCCTTTCCATGGACTCAAAGGCCTAGAATACATGGAAGGAGGATAATAACCATGTAATATAAGTTCTAATACTTATTCTTGCAGATATTTGAGGAATGAAGTAATCACAAATTGATTTGGAGAAGGGTTTCAAGTGAAATTGTTGGCACAAGTGTAGCAACCAATGATCCATCCAAATAAGGGGTATATTTATGATGTGGGTTGTATTATATTAGATTTTTATTTGTGAATAAAGTATTGGCTATGTCTAGAAGTGATTGGAAACAAGACATTGAGGAAGTCCTAGTATTAAGGGTTTGAAAGGAGTGAATTTGGGGGTTTTGATGTAAATGAAGGTTCGAGTACAATTACTTTGGGATTTGGTCATTTTATGACATAAATAAACACTTCCTAGGAGTTGGGGTCTTGGGAATGTCTGGATACTATAGTTGCTTTGTAAATTGGGGTATTTTTATGCATTTTTGGAGCCATAGTGTGAGGACAGTCACATATGGTCCAAAGGAGTCACTAGTTTCCTTTTGGTATTTTTTAGAAGGGAATAAAGGGTAACCAAAATTTTTTTTTTTTGGTTAGTCGTTTGGGAAAATCTAAACTTAAGGGAAAATTACTCTCGCTATAGGGCTACAAGAAAGGTTATTAGGCCTAGTAGTAGTTTGGTGAAGAATTGAAGGCTAGGAGAGATGGGTGGGTCTTGAAACCTTGAAACCACTTTGATATGTCCTCATACACCCCATATACATCAAATCCATCATTATTTTGTACCTAGGGTAACCTTGGTTGTATTGGGTCTATTTGAGCCATTGTGTTTTTGGAAGGGTAGTTCATTTGTGAACCAAATTTGGCATCTTACCTTGAAGAGCAGTCCATCACATCATCCAGTGCATCACTTCTAAATTAAAGAAAGAATAAATTTATGAAATGATGGAGAAACACAAAAAGGAGTTCTCACCAAAGTTGAGAGCCTACAAATTTCTCGAAGGGAAGCTTATAGAGCTTGAACAAAAGAGCCATAAGAAGTGGTGTAAAATTCTAAACATACCTACTGAGGAAGAAAGCCCCAAGAAAGACCTACAACAATGAGATGTTGATAAGGAAACTCAAGAATGGATCTTAATAAAAGATACAAAAGATGATACATCTTTTGAGTTAGACAAGGAAGAAGAAGACACAACCGGCAACAAAAATATGAATGTTGCAGATGAGTAATGGCCTGACACCACAAAGGAAAACATTCAGGATAAGAATATCATTGACATTACCGATGATCCATCAAAGGAAGTTAATAAAGATGAAGATGTCAGTGTTACAAAAGACATGACTGATGAGAAAGAAACTATAATTGATAATGCACGAGTGAATATACCAGGCAACATGCCAATATTGATACAAGCTATCAATATTCTACAAGAAAAAGAAAAGTCACCTGAAAAAAAAACTCCAGAGGATGAAGGAGAAGAGGAAAAGAAAGACAACACCAATGATCAGAAGGACATCGGAGACACTCGCACAGTAACTGATATTGATAAGGTTACATGAGGAGATTCAAAACAAGTAGATGTAGACACAACAAAGAAGGATGAAGAAAAAAAGAATGATGAAGCTAAGGACACCGATGAAGGAGATAAAACTAAAGATGGAACTCCTGAGGAAACCAACAAAGGTGCTACCGACAATGTGAAGGTTGATGTGGAGACCTCTACAGACACCAGACAAACTGAAACTGATACACAGCTGCAAAAAGAAGCACAACAGGTAACTTCATCAATTACAACTGACAAAGTAGAGAAATTGGCAATGGTACTACACTCAAGTGCTACACAAAAGATGAAGAAGAAATCCAAAAAGAATAAGTTGGAAGTCACTTTGGATGAAATCATTGAGATACCAAAATGTGACCCAACTACACTTGATTTTGAAGCATTACAAGAATACGGTGAAATATGCCAAAGAAAGGCATTACAGGAGAAGCTGAGGAAATAGCACCAAGACTCAATGGTACTGGAAACAACTAGGGACATATTACACCAAATTGTACCTTATGTTGATATTGATCAAAATAAGCCAATTCTTGATCAATTAGCCACTCTCACCATAGCAATAAAAACATAGAATATTGATGCAGAGAAGGCAATTGAAGAGAGAGAAGAGAAAAAGTACCAGCAGAAACTCATTGAGAACATCAGCCAAGAAGTGGCAGTCAACAAGGTAAAGCTTTCAGAATTCAATACTGAATTAGATCCAATTATAACTAATCTATAACCTTGATTCAACAACTAAGCACATTGAACAAGTTCACTAAAGAGAATAGTGACAACATAGAAAATTTAGATATAGATCTAGCTAATAGTGCAAATAGCTTAACCACCGATGCAGACAATGAAATTAAGTTGCATTATGAGAAGATCATTGAGATCAAGAGGTTAAGGAAGGAACTGTGGGAAGCAGAGACATACTTTAGGGAAGAAGTCACCGAGCTCCAAGCTCAACTTCTACCGAATCTTACACTGCTTCAACAACATATCTGTTTGGCAAGGCAACTGATAGTGACCCCAGAGATGTCTATAGAATACAACATCTATGATATGAACTCCAAAATCACACTTGAGTACATGGCTCTGGAAAAATTAAAGGAACAATGTGAGAAAATGATGGAAGACATGAAGTCTTCACTCTCCCACATTTTTGATAAGCTATAATGTATAAAACTTTGCCCTTAATATCAAAAAGGGGGAAAATGATATGTATATATATTCATATGGGAAAATGATATGTATATGATATGTATAGATAGGCAGGTAGTATACAGTACTATACCGACATATACATAGGGGGAGTCAGGATATGACTAAGGATTATATATGTTATATATACTTAACATTTTATTAGTATTTTGCACATATCATTTTTTGATACTAAT
This sequence comes from Thuja plicata, assembly GCA_018584345.1. Lineage (NCBI taxonomy): Eukaryota > Viridiplantae > Streptophyta > Pinopsida > Cupressales > Cupressaceae > Thuja > Thuja plicata. The sequence goes on along the minus strand of MU227963.1, from coordinate 1,511,756 downwards.
GTAAAAGGGGGAGATTGATGACATTAAATTTATATTAGTATGAAAACAACACTTTTGGTAAGCATACACCAAAAGATAGAACAAAGAGAAAATAAAAAATTAGATACAAAGAGATCACTGAATATGACTAAGTACAAAGAGAACCGATGACACAACTTTGTGTGTACACCAAAATTGCAAAGTCAAAATGATAAAGAGGAACCTGACAGAGGAACCCAACATTGAGGATAAAGTGCAAAATGAGATACGGTTAAAGAGAAAACTGAGAGAACAAAACCGAAAGATAGTCAACTGATTTCAAAAGCATAACCGACCGTCATGAACCGAGAATCAGTTGCAGCCCGCAAAAAGTGGATCTTACTTCGACGACAGATAAAGCAGTCTTATTTTATTTATAGAATCTTGATTTATTTTTAAATCCATTTCTTTAGGGACAAGAAACATGAATGTAAGTGCTTTAATCATTCTAACTAATTTAAAACATGTAGACTAGGAGATCAAGGTACAAGTTGTAAACCCGATCTTAGAGTTAACATTGTTTTTTGTGAAACTTGATGATGTCAATCCATCTTATAAATAGATGATGCAATCATTCATTAAAAAAGGATGTGAATATGGAAGAGAGGATGAATGAATCCTATGAGCACATCTATGGATCAGATTGAAATTTTCAAGAACTAGAACAACAAAAGGTGAATTTGGTTAGCAAGAACCAAGAACAGAGGCTACCAAAAATTAGAGGTATTACTCAATCACATTAGGTGATAATATTATTCATGCAAAATTAAATGGATCTGTATCAGCAATAGGAGATTGAATTTACATGGTCAAATTGCAATTTTCTATCATTCTAACAAGTGGAGAAAAGTGTAAAAATCCTTTCAAGGAAGGTGGATTTAACAGTCCAACTACAAATCTCTTAACTGAGTGCATACTCAACAGCATTTCTAAAGCTCTTAATTGAGTAGACTTTAACAGGTCTCCACAAATACTCTTAATTAGGTAGATCATCAGAAGTGATCAAATTGTAAGCCTTAACCAGCCCCTTCCAATCTGTAGATAGTGAAGATTTTGTGGGTGCCATCCCCACCACAATTTTTACTTCCTAACAGGAGTTTTCTGCGATATCATATCTTGTGCTATGTCAATTACTTTCATGAATGTTTCTATGAATGTTCACATGTATGTTAATGTTATGAATTGATATAACTCACATTAAGACAGTATAGATCAGATGGGATATACAATTTATTACAAAAGGTTAATTGATTAAAGGATACAAAACTTTTAGAGGTACTGATTCACCCCTCTCCTCTCAGTACACACTTCCCATTAATTCCAACAATCAAAGAATCTATGAAATTCACAAATTAATCACGGAAGAGATATGAAGCTAAAGAAGCAACAAGAAAAAAAACTTCATTCAAAGCTGCAAAGAGACTAAACCGTGCTCATAGAATTCTTTTTGAAATAATATTAGATAAATACAAGGAAAGATGGAGGTACCTACATAGTTCACAGAGGAGCTTTAAAATTTTCTACCTCTTCATAAACTCTCGAAGAAACTATCAAAACCCTCAAACTCCATGGTGGCCATGTGAGGAGATGTTTCCAAAAATTTAGAGGAAATGAAAGAAATAAAGGCAAGTTAGGGTTGATACCCTATTTCTTGTGGCTGTGTGTTTTAAAAAAAGATATTTTTTGATACTTTGTATTTTTTGGGAAGTTTTATCTATCATACCTTAACATTGATTTATAATGCATACTATATCTTATTTATAATTTGTATTTAATAGATAATGATATTATTTATTAAATTTAAATTATAAATAATATATATTATGTATTATAAATCAGTGTTCATTTTGTTTAATAACGAGTAGATTTCATTATTTACTAAATATTAAATATATTAAATAGAATTAAGGTATAATAAATAAAAATTTCTTTGCATGAACATTTGATATCAAAATTTTATAAACAAAAAGACACTTAGGGATATTTGATATGCATAAATGAGTAACTTGGAGTTCACATTGAGTTCAATTTGCATTCAAGCAGGGCATTTTTGTAGACTTGGAGTTCTATTATAGCCGAAGGGGGTTTTCATTTTTTTTATGCGTGATGGACCAATTGAGGGATATTTTTAGAATTTATGAGGCAGTTGGTTTTCAAATGGCACTTCAGTTGATAGAAACATGCATGGATTTCAATTTGAGAGGGTTTTGATGAGGATTTATTTTTTTCTTGACTTTTTTTTTGCATGGATTTCTCTTAAATCCTAAGATGCACTACTTCTTTTGGTGGCTAGCAGTAGTTTGAGTTGGAGTTCTCTTTCATGCTTGACTTTCTTGTAAATTCTAATCTTTTGGTACTTTTAAGATTATTCTTTCTTTTTGCCTCTTTTTTCATATTGCAAAAATCAGGCATTACTGTATGGAACCATGTCGTGACAGATTTCAGAGAGTTTATACAAAGATTGAGACCTTCCTCCTTATTATTCTATGCGTTATTGTTGAGTGTGAGTTATTGTTGTTCAGATATTGTGTTATTGCCTTTATTTGAATCAATTTTTAACTCAATCTTAAATACTAGATATGATGATCTTAGGGTGCATATTTGTGAATGTGTTATAAATTAAGTGCTCTAACTGTGAAAACATATTTTTTTTCCTTTTTACATTGATAAAGAAACCTTTCAAGGAGTTATTACTGCAGGGATTTTCTAAGTGGGTTGTGTTTTCATTATCTTTATAAGGAGTATTGTGAGTTTTCTGTTGCAAGATATCATTGGTGCATCACCTGTTAATTTAATATTTAATTTTAAAGTCATATCCTTCTATCCCTTTCCCCATACATACTTATTTTAGGTGATCACAAGGAGTAAGTTGACCTATGATCCGAAGATTCATTCTCATTCCCACCAGTGAGAACATTTCCATGTTTCAATAGGATTGTAGGGTTCTAAAATTTGCATTATAGGTGCAATCCTGATTGACAATAATTTTTGGCACACCTGGTGTGACCTGAATTGTTCCACAATTTGGCTCATTACATCATTATTGTTGTTTTTTTGGTGTGAAACAATAATTTTTAGCCTTAAGGAAGGTATTTGTATCAACACCTGGCAACTCTTATTCTCTGATTTCAAGAAAAATTAGTAGCACATGAGAAAGGTCCAAACCAAATCCAATAGAAATAGATTTGAGTACCAGGAGATGCTACCTAACAGAAGAGGAGGTAGAGCCACAAGGAGAGGTTTTAGAGGGCCAAAGTGATTCTGGAAGGTTTGTTGTCCCAAGCGCAGATCCCGAAGTTACAACATTTAAAAATCCTCTTTTTGCTACATTTGAAAGCCTAGCAGATGAATCTCTTGGCGATACATCATTTGTAGGGATTTTATTAGTTCTGAGTGTATCAAATCATGATTTACCACCTCTTTTTGAACAATTAAGGGAAGAAGAAACTCTACCATAAGTACTACAACAATTGTCTCATGTATTTCCAGTTGTTATACCTATTGCACATGTGATGGCTCATCCATCACCACCTAGAAATAAACCATTTGTATATTTTAATCAAGGAATCATATTAAATAGTGTACATCATATGATATACCAGCTGCATCTTTGAATATTTTACCTTATTTCATGGGAGAGGATCATACCACACCAATTTAGCATATCAGAGACGTGGCCCCTCTGCGTGGGTTACACCATATCACTCAACAAGATGAAGTAGTCAGATTTCTTGTAGCATCATTCAAAGATAAATCTCTTGCATGGTTTAGAAGGTTACCAGTTAATTCACTTGGAACTTGGGATCAATTAGGTGCTTTTGTACACACATTTTTAGGATAAATATGATCATCTCTCTTTGGTTGAGCAATTAACCACAATAAAGATGGCACCTCATGAATATATGACTAATTTTAATCACCATTTTTCAGAAAAAAATGGGATAGAATCCCGCCTTCCATAAAACCTTCAAATGATTATGCATTTTGTATTATTTGAGGTCATTTAACAGTGATGTTTCAGTTCAGATCCAGACTATGGATGAAGTTACATTAACAGGGGCTTATGAGATAGAAATATGGGCTGAGAATAGTCTAATTTAAGAAAGTAAGATAGCTTAAAGACCCCAATGACATATTTTTCTAATATTCAGTCAGGTACAGTAGCAGTACCACCTATTATAGCTGTTGTACCAACCTTTCCACATTTTAATAGTCAAGTTGCAACTCAAGAGAGTGCAAGTACATCATCTTCTAATGTGTATAAGGAAATAAAAGAGAAAAATGAAAGGCTCATGAAGACCTTACATAGCTTAGGTAATGAGGTGGTTAATCTTAAGAAATAGAATGAAAATGTGAGTAGGCCTTATCAAGGTCCATTTCAGGAAAATAGGCCTTCCTATCAGGCTGATTATCAGGGTCCAAGAAGAAATTTTGGCTATAATTAAAGGGCTGAGAAGCCATACAATACAAACATACCCAAAACTTCAAGAGAGCTATTTCTAGTTCAAAACAACATGCTACAGGATTATGAATGGTGCTACCCATGTAATCAGCCTCATAATCAGGCTACCTACCCAAATGGAATTCATAACCAGGCTCTAATGGTATAGAATAGTTTATTGGGAAACCAAAATTTAGCTCAGGAAGGAGTTGAACAACTGGGTTCTCAATCAGATCCAAATGGGCTGGAAGTTTCTCTATTGAATTTTCAAGGTAAGGAGTTATGTGGTGTAAATTTTACACAAAATCAGCACTATGTTCCTATTTCAGCAAACACAAGGTCAAAAAATAAAGTTGCAGATTCAGACCAACAAGCTAGAAATGACAAAGTACCAGGAATTTTTGATCATAATCAAGCTAGTACCAGCTAGAAATGGAATCTTGTTACTTCAAAAGTTAAAGGTGTAAAAATTCTGCCAAGAGGACAACCATTGCCTACTAGTGAGCAATAGAAAGCTCAAAATAAAACTTCACAAGGTCAAAAAGATGTTTTTATTAATAAAATACAATAAAAGGTTTGTTTTCCTAATTTAAATATTGTTGATTATATGAAGAAGGCTATTTTAATCATTTCATTATTAGATGCATTGCAATTACTTGGTCAAAAAGAGAGTATGAAAGAGGCATTGGCTAAAATTTCACTGATTGATCAGCTATTTCAAGACAACTCTAAAGTCTTGATAGCTAATGCCTTTACACCAAAAGATGGCCCAAACAAGCCAACATCCTTTTATGTCACCCTAATTATAGGAGACTTCTTGGTCCATAATTATATATTGGATTATAGAACCATAAGTTTTGTAATTCCTAAGAAATTGGTTGATAAATTGGCTTTAAAATATGAGCCATTAGAGAAGAGTGTAGTCCAGTTGATGGATCATCCATCAATACTGTAGGTGTGATCATAAATTTGGATCTAACTTTGCATTCATGCTCAAATTTCTCCATTCCTCAGGACATATGTGATCGACATGAAACCTTATTTTTCTATTTGTTTGAGTGGAGACTTTACAACCAAGTTGGGAGGTTATTTATCTTAGAATTGATCACATTTTTTTAGAACATTTATGGTACAAGAGTTACAATGAAATCAGAACCATTGGCCAAAGATCACTTAGAACCTTATACTCCAAGCCCTATCAATACAAATTTATTATTTCATGAGGGTGAACAACTTGCTACCTTAGATCCCAATACACTATTAGAAGGCATACTTGACTTCATTTTGGATGAATGAGCTGATAAAGTCAGTAATGAACAACTATTTAACTGCATGGATACAACCAGTCTTGGCAATTATATTATACATGAGCATAATGTTATTCCCAACCTTGTGAGAGGTGAAGAACAACATTTTGAACATCATTCTAATCAGTTATGGAAACTATATTTTGATTGTTCTAGAAATAGAAATGGTTCAAGTGGTGGTGCAATGTTGATTTCACGTACAAGTGAAAGATATTATTATGCTTTCTATTTTTCATTTAGTTGTACTAATAACACAACAAAGTATGAATCACCTGTTCATGGCCTAGAATGAGTCAGAAAGAAGAAAGTTAATAGTTTACAAGTGTTGGTGATAGTGAGCTAGTTGTTAATTAGATTGAGAACATAAATTTTGCAAAAAAATGATTTGTTAAAACTGTATAACATGGAGTTTTAGCTGTGATTGAAGAATATGATTCATTTAACATTATTTTAGTACCCAGGGGTTAGAAAAAACAACCTGATAGGCTAGCATCCATGGGGGTTGAATTTAACATACCAAAAGAGACCAAAAATGTGTAGTCCCAACAATATGTTAAGGTAGAAGTCAGACCATCTATGTTTGATAATAATGTAAGTTTGTAAGTTTTTGATAATGATGAACAAATTGTGAATTTCCTGATTAAAGAGGCATAATTCTTCAATGGAAATAAGAAGAAACATCAATAGCAGTATGAAAATCAGATTTTGTAGCTAAAAAGAAATAAAATACCAAAGGGTCTTGTAACCCTTGAATCCATTTTCAATGTTGATGATTAGATAAAATCAATTTAGCATTAAAAGAAGATCATTATGAATCTATTGAAATAATGAAGGACAAGTTTTTAAAAATTGGTAAAGTTTGTACTAAAGAGGAATAAAAATAATTTGTTTCATTATGCCAAGAATTTAATGATGTATTTGCATAGAAACACCATGATCTGAAGGGTTTTGACCCTCATTTAGCCTAGCACACCATAGAGCTAGAGCCGGGTGTAAAACTGGTCAGACAAAATCAAAGACCTTTAAATCCAAAGTTGGAGCAGCTTATGAGATCTGAGTTAATCAAGTTACTGGAAGGTAACATTATTTTTCCAATCAAACACACATCCTGGGTATCAAATCTTGTATCTGTGAGAAATAAAAATGGTGAAATCAGATTGTGTGTTGATTTCAGATACTTAAACCATGCTTCATTCAAGGATCATTATCCCCTACCCTCCATGGAGCATATTTTTCAATTTGTATCAGGTTCTGATCACTTCTCTTTGCTTGATGGTTTTAGTGGTTATAATTAGATTCTGGTCAAAGAAGAAGACCAGTTCAAAACAAAATTTATAACAAAGTGGGGAATCATGGCATATAGGAAGATGTCATTTGGATTATCAAATGTGGGAGCAGATTTTTAGAAAGCAATGGAAATGACTTTCAATGATCTGATAAACAGGTTTGTACTTATTTATATGGATGACATCACCATATTTTAAAAGGATTCATAACAATATTTTAAGCATTTGAGAAAAATATTGGAGAGGTGTAGAGAGTTTGGTGTGTCGTTAAACCCCAAAAAGTGCATTTTTTTTATCTATGAGGTTAATTCGTTGAGCCATATTGTTTCAAAACAAGGGACTACCATAGATCTTGAAAGAGTAAGTGTTATATTGGCATACCATTGTCTTCCCATAAGAAAGGTCTACAAAGTTTTCTTGGAAGGATTAACTTCCTTAGAAAATTTCTCCCAAATATTGCATTTATTTTAAAGCCAATGACAACAATGTTAAAAAATAATGCAAGTTTTACTTGGATAAAAGAAGGTAAATACAACTTTGAAGAGATAAAGGAGGCAATTGCAAGTGCCTCTACTTTAGTCAACCCCAATTTTGATAAGCATTTTGTTTTGTATGCATTCGGGGTTGATGATTTAATTTTAGCAATGTTGGTACAACAAAATGAAGAAGGTCGAGAGAATCATGTTTCATTTTTCATTCAAGGATTAGAAGGTTATGAGAAATGGTATACTTTTGTTGAAAAACATGTTCTTGTTTTCATAAGGAGACTCAAGAATTTTAAGCCATTGATTGCAAGTGAAAAAATTCATTTTATGGTTGCTCATCTGAGAAATAAAGAGTTCTTATTGAACAAAGACCTAAATGACAAGAGATTCAGTTGGGTAACTAAGGTGATGAAGTATGATGTATAGATTAAGACAACCAAACTTGCAAGAGGCAATGGTATGTGTATAGAATGATGTCATTATGAATGATGTTCTGTATAGAAAAAGTTACAATGGTGTACTCTTGAGATGTATTTAAATGGATCAAATTGATAGGATTCTAGGAGAGTTCCATAATGGACTAGCAGGTGGTCATTTTTCTCCTAGAGCAACAACATTAAAATTTTTGAGAGCTGGTTATTATTGGCCCAACATTTATAAATATAAATTTAAATGGGAATCTGTAAAAAATGCTCAATTTTTTATGATAAAAAATGTTTGACAGCTTTACCTTTGCATCCTATTCAGATTGAACAACCATTTATGAAGTGGGCATTTGACTTTATTGGTCCGATCAATCTACCTTCCAGTTCAAGACACATGTTTATACTTACAGCCACTGATTATTTTACAAAATGTACTGAAGTTGTGGCATTGAAGGAGGAAAATGAGAATGCAGTTTTGAACTTCTATGAGGATTTGGTTGCATATTTTGGTGTACCAGATTCAATTATTTTAGACAATGCATTAGCCTTTGTAGGTCCAAAAGTAACATAATGGACTGTAAATCATAACATTTATCTTAGAACCTCGTACAATTATTACCCACAGGGTAATGGACAAGCTAAATCAACCAATAAAAACTTTATTTGCATCATTAAGAGGACTACTGGAGACAATTAGCGAGTTTGGAATAGAAATGTCAAGTTATTATTATGGGCTGACAAAATTACCCCAAAGCGTTCAATAGTTAATTCACCATTCACTCTTGTTTATGGCATGGAAGCTATACTTTAATTTTTTTATCTCCAATGTGAAATATTCCTTCAATATTATTGGCCAAAATATGTCTTGGATTCATACACAAATTTATGCACAATTACCTAAGTTTTGACTTATTCAACTCTTTCAACAATGTACTACATTTTTTTATGTTGTCCAGATTCATTAAATCGTCCACTGTCATAACCAATTTAGCCAATAAATCAAAATTGTTCAATAACCTTTAGCTTTTACCTATTCACTAAACTAACCGGTTGGTGTTATCTTCACTATTCCTTTACCGCTGTGACCTAAGAGTCATGGTCGCAAATCATTGTATACCTATTGTCTTTACACCTTCCAATGTATCGATAACAAACATGTCTTCCTTAACCGATTTGTCCTTCACATGTTCTCCTATTCATTGGTTACCTTTCTGACTTAACTTCTCATTAATGATTGGATATTACTGTGTACTAGCTGTTATAACTTCATATACTTACACAAAACTTTCTACCTATGTAATGGTTTTCCAGCAATGACAACTATACTCTATAAAATCATCATCAATGTCATCTATCAAAATTCTGCAATCAACATTCTCCCCCTTTGGCATTGATGGAAAAAAGTTGTGAAATTTTCAAAAATGTTGAAACCTATGCTCCATGTTTGATTATATACTCCCCCTGAAATTATAAACCCCTTTGTAACATTGATTATATACTATATATACTTGTTACCAATTTTCACACCATTGTTCTAATTGGCAGAGTTTTTATTAGCTCTGATTATCCTAAGTGGAAGGGGTTCATTTTGTTACTCAAAATCTATCTAATTCATTTGATTACACGCATATGTTAGGATATAATTAATTTTTAGGTTTCTTATTTATTTTAATCTTGATAGAAAATTTTATCCAAAATGTGCAAGTTTTTTTCCTAATCTTCAAAGCAGAAAAGTTAAAGTGCAAAACTGATAAGAGATCATTTATTTTTAGAGGAAAATAAAATAAAGTGGTGCAGGAGCACCCTTGAGAAGCCAGTTAGATTGGTGGTTTCATGTCATTTTGGGTGTGTTAAAGTGTTAAATACCCTCCTGAAGGGCATTTTAATTATATAAGGTCATGTGGACCAAGTGTGGTTTGAATTAGTGTTTATTTGTGCTTTCTGTTAGGTCAAAGTAGTTCATCTTGGCTCATTAATGACATTGTACTTGATAATGTAGTCAAGTGGAAAGTTGATTTTTTTCATGTCTTTAGGGTCCTATGATACCCTAAGAGGTCTAACTAAGGTTAGTTAGGTCAGATTAGTGTTAAAACACTTGAAAATTGCAAATGTGTAAAAGATGTCAAAATGTTGCTATGCAACATTAGCAACTTTTTAAAGTTGCTGACAACATTTTTGGTTGTCTTAAGGGTTTCAATGTTTAAGTTGTTTTGAAACCATCCAAGGATTTAGGCACGTGTGTTGAGGGGATATAAGGAATGAAAACCCTAATTTGAAGGGTTGGAAGTCATTGTACGGATTTTGGGTTTTGGAGCCAAGGAGTTTTTGAATGACAGAGTAGCATAATTGAAGAAATTTTGTTTTTTCTTATAGTGCATGGATTAGATTTAGTAATGTGATCATTTGATGCCATTTTTGGGAATTTTGTAAAGACATTTCAATATTTAGTTTGCTTTTTAATTACTTTTCTTTTGGTTTTTGTAAATTAGTTTGTTTTAGACAGTTTGTTGTCTAGTTCTGACAGAGAGGCAAAGATGTGGACCTAACTCCATTTCCCACCATTGGTTCTGTATGGCCACTTGGAAATGGAGACTAGGTCCATGGAGCTTCAATAATATAGAAGGTGGAGATCTGGAAGTGTGTGCACCTATTTTTAAGGTCTTTCCCTAGGCAAGCTTTCGTTGTAGCCCGGCTAGGAAGACCAAGAAGAAGTGTTTGGTAAATGCAGGAGGGATGTTTTCATGAGCCAAGAAGGACATGGATGCAATGATATATGTTTTTTAGGTACTCAAGAATGAGGAGGAGTTCCCAAGAAGCCAATTCACCAAGTTTTGAGACCAAAGACCAAGAACTGGTCTAGAAAGCTTGAAAAAACCCTATTTCTAAAACAGGGTGTACGGACAAGGTTGAGACCTGAGACAACCAAAATATTGAAGGTCATGAATGGTAGGTGTGAAATGCCAAAAGAAATTTGGGGGTCCTTTGAGGATTTGTCACTTAAAATGTGCATTCCTACTTTTTAGGAGGCCTAATTGAGGAAAAAGGCTACAAGGCCTAAAAGATAGGAAATTGGTAAGCGATGGGGAAATGGCCTAACTTGGAAACTTAAGACCCATGTTGGGAGTCAAGATTGAAGTTGAATGAAGCCCTATCCCTCTTTCAATCCAAAAAAATCATTAGGGCTTGGGAGGTATATTTGAAAGGAGTTCTTGCAAAGAACAAAGGATGGAAACCTAATAAGATAGGAAGATTCTTAGGAGAGGGAAAGAATTGAATCTTTCCAAGATTTGGAGGGTGGATTGAGGAAGCCCTAAGGGTCCTAGGAGTGACCTGAGAAAATTTCAAGATAGTTCAAATAGATATCTAAATTTCTCCCTATCAAAGTGGTATCAGAGCTTAGGTTCAAGATTTGGGATAAGCAGTGTTGCAGCTAGTGGATGTTGCAGACTGAAGAATCAAGTGGAGAGTCAAGTGCATCTAGCAAGATGGTGACCAATGTTGAATTGGAAAAGAAAGTTGAAGAAAAAGAAGAGGACAATAGACTGCTAAGAGAAAGATTGAGCTAACTAGAGCAACTCTTAGGAGAGGTCCAAGACAAGGTAGACAGAGTGAAGGACAAGGTAGACCATAAAGAAGAAAAGGAAGCTAAGGAGAAGGAGTTGGACTTAGAAGAGGAAGCACCTACTCTTGATCTGGTCTTACTAGAGGAACCCTTCTTGAAGGAACTCAAATCCTTAAGTGGTAAAGCCTTGGAGGGTGTGCCACTTTTTAGTGGACAAATGGATGCTGATCTAGTCATGGACTAGATAGAAAGTCTTGAAAATCACTTTGAACCTGATGGTGTGACAGATGCTCAGAAGTTGAAAGTGGCTAAGTCTAGGTTTAGGGTACCAGAAATTACCTGGTGGAAATATGTTCAGACTGAGAGAGAAAAAGAGGGAAAGAACCCTATTGTTACATGGAAGGGTATGTTAGCCAAGTTGAGGCAGACTTACCTACCGAATGATTATGAAGTTCAAATGCATAGAAAGAGACAAAACCTCAGATAGAAAGACCTTGATGTCCAAGCATATACTGAGGAGTTCCAAAAGTTATGCTTAAGATCCAAGATAGTGGAGGATGAGACCATCAGATTAGCTAGATATCAAAATGGACTCAAGTGGTCTATACAAGAGGAGATGAGTCTTACTACCCTAACCAGTGTGAGACAATGCTATCAGATGGCTTTGAAGATAGAAGAGAAAAGAAAGAGGAAACATGATCAGACCTCAAGAGGAAGAGGTAGAGGAAAAGAGAATAGAGGACATAGAGGTAGCTTTGCTGGCAGAGGCAGCGAGTATAGATCTCAAGGAGAATCCAAATTTACTGAAGAGGACCTCAAAGGTAGCATGAGTACAGGAAGAGGATTTCAAGGTGGAGGAAGAGGCAGATTTGGAGGTTCAGATAGAGCCTCACACTTTGAAAACATTAAATGCTTTCATTGTAATCAACTAGGCCATCCAGCCTATAGATTCCCTGAGAAGGCCTCTAGTTCACATGGTGAAAAGAGGGTGAATTACCTATCCCACGAAGAGACCAATAGTATTAAATCTCTTGAAATTAACCTTGATTCAGAGAGTGAGGAGAATATAATGATTAGGAGGATTCTCATAAAGGAACCTGTCAAATAAGAAGCTAAGCAAAGGAGGGAACTTTGTAGAGTGAAGTGCAAAATACTTGGCAAAGTTTGTAGGATGATCATAGACTCAGGGTCTACTAATAACATCATCTTAGAGGAGGCAATCAACAAGCTAGGACTAACCAAGATACCTCATACAAACCCTTATAGAGTTACATGGTTGAACAAGGATCAAAATGTTCTTGTAAATGAGCAAGCATGGGTTGATTTTTCAATAGGCAAATATGTGGACAAAATCTTGTGTGATATACTTCCAATGGATGCATGCCACCTACTCTTAGGTAGGCCATGGCAGTTTGATAGGAAGACAGTTCATGATGGAGAGAAGAATTCCTACTCTTTCAAGAAAGGTGGGGTCACCTACAAAATTCAGTCACTCATTGATGATGAGGGGTCTACATCAATAGGACCTAATGTCTTATTGCAAGGAGGTAAGGAGTACATGCAAGGTGTAAAGAATGGAGAAGGAACACACTATGTTATCATGCTTAAGCCTAGTGAAGAGAAGAAGGTGGAAAAAACACCATTACCAAAGGAGGTGCAAGAGTTATTGAAGGAGTTTAAAGACATAGTTAGTGATGGGTCACCTGTAATGTTACCACCTCCTAAAACTATAAGTCATCATATTGACTTCATACCAGGAGTATCTCTACCAAATAAGGCTGCATACAAGGTGACTCCTGATCAAAACAAGGAGATAGCTAGCCAAGTCCAAGAACTTTTAGACAAAGGTCTAAACATACAAAGCATTAGCCCATGTGCAGTACCAGTGGTTCTAGCATCAAAAAAAGGAGGTAAGTGGAGGCTATGTACAGATTCAAGGGCAATTAATAAGATCACTATAAGGTACAGATTTCCCATTCCTAGGATTGAAGATCTTATGGATTGTTTGGGAGGAGCAAGGTACTACACTAAGTTGGATTTGAAGAGTGGGTACCATCAAATCAGAATTAATGATGGGGATGAATGGAAGACAACATTCAAGACTACAGAAGGGCTCTATGAATGGTTGGTCATTCCCTTTGGGCTTAGCAATGCCCCAAGAACCTTTATGAGGTTGATGATTGAAGTGTTGAAGGACTACATAGGTATATTTGTAGTTGTGTACCTTGATGATATCCTCATTTTCTGTAAGACAAAGGAGGAACACCTCCAACATTTAAGAATTGTGATGAAGAAACTCCATGAGGAGAATTTTTCAATTAATTTGGAAAAATGTGAATTTATGAAGCAGGAGCTGATCTATCTTGGTTTTGTGGTGTCTCAAGGAACCTTGAAGATGGATCCTAGCTAAGTTGAAGAAATACTAAGCTGGCCTACCCCTACATGCAGCACTGAGGTAAGGAGATTCCATGGGCTTGCCCAATTTTATAGGAAGTTCATTAGAGGTTTTAGTGAGATATGTGCACTAGTCTTAGATACCATAAAAGGTGGAGTAAAAACTAAATTCAAGTGGACCCCAAAGGCTGGTAATGGTTTTGAGTGGTTGAAAAAGAGAGTGGTTACACAACCTATTTTGGTTTTGCCAAATTTTGATAAGTTGTTCACCCTTGAATGTGATGCAAGTGGTATAGTTGTTGGGGCAGTATTGAACCAAGAGAATAGGCCAATGGCATTCTATAGTGAAAAGTTAAATGAGGCTAAGAAGATGTATTCCTATTATGACCTAGAGTTATATGCATTGGTGCAATCCTTGAGGAAGTGGAGGCACTATTTTTTTCCAAAGGAATTTGTGGTTTATACTTACAATAAAGCTTTGAGTTTTATCAATTCTCAGGAGAAGTTGAGTAATAGACATCTCAAATGGATGAAATATTTGCAGGCCTATACCTTCACTATTAAGCACAAGAAAGGGCAGTTGAATAAAGTAGCTAATTCTTTAAGTAGGAGACTCTTGACAGTCCAAGAGGCACAGCTACAAAGTATAGATTTGGAGAGTTTTAAAGAGCTCTATGAAGGAGATGAAGACTTCTCGAAAGCATACAAGGTATGTAAATATTTCAAAAAACATTTCCATAGTCAATTTGTAGACTATACCATTTAGAATGATCTCTTATTTAGAGGAGGACAACTATGTATCCCTGAGGGATCTATGAGGGAGAATGTGATACAAGAGAAGCACAATGGGAGCTTAAGTGGCCGTTTTGGCCTAAAAAAAACACTAGAACTAGTGCAAAGGTTCTATTATTGGCCTAAGATGCAGAAGGACATTAGAAAGTATGTGGAACAATGCTTGGTATGTCAGAAAGATAAGGGCACCTCTTCTAATGTGGGTTTGTGGTGCAGAGCACCCTCACTATGAAGATGCCATGAAAGATAAGTGGATAGTTAAGTCTGATTAGTGAGTTTTTATTTTAATTATATTTAGTTGTGTTGAGGTGAGTTAGTTACTCTCATAATTTTATGTGTTTGTAATAAAGGGCTTGTCATAGTCCATTTTGTTTGTAATAGGCCTAATGGAGCAACTATGTACAAAATGCTCTTAGGACCTTATTT
>MU227963.1:1466316-1481234 GCA_018584345.1 Thuja plicata | reverse complement strand
AATGTGTATATATGGAGAAGTATATGTATATATCAATAAGATGTTATGATATACAGTCATTTTTTGTGTTAAGTCATTTTGAGTAACTTGGCCACATTCCTTTGTTGCCATAAATGACAAAGGGGGATATTGTTGGCAAGTTGACTTACTGAGGATGCATGACTCATTTTGTGTTGTCATCATGGCAACAAAGTCATGTTTAGTTTCTGTCTTAAAAGACAAAATGACTAAGTATGGAAAATAGGGCAGACAAAGATACTTAGCGATCAACACATCAGCGCACATGTGAGAGATTGAGTCAGCGTATGTGCATTTAGATATATGTTTTATGACACATGTACATGCTACACCCAAACACACATAGTATGGACCACCAGTACGGAAAAGTTATAGGAAGATCAGTAGACCAGTAGTCCAGAAGACAGAGCATGAAAGCCGACTAGTGTTTTGATTAGCGTGAATTATTTTGTAATGTAATGGCTAAGCGCCTTTGGTTATATGTTTGTAATAATGTAATTAGAATTGTATTAAACACACTTGAGCTGACTTGTTCAGAAGCATTGTATATTTTCTTTTAGGACCGACTAGTGTCTTGTATTGGGTCGCGCCTATTCAGATATGAACATATAAGTATGTAATGTAAAGTTATGTTACAAGTTTTGATGATTATGTAAGAGGAAGATATAGAAGAGCAGTATAATGAAGTCAGTATATGATATATCTCTTTAAGTGAGTAAGAGCATTCGTGCATAAATGGAACTGATCAGACAATAGTGTCATCACAGCTGTTCATTTTGATATAGTGTATATCATCTTTCAAAAGGTTGTAGCCTTCATCCTATTGGGAAGTGAGCCTAGGTAGTGAGCCATATACCTTTAACAGGGTTTTGTAAAAGACTCCTAATAGGGTCAGACCTTTAACCAGGTCATTTTACTCATATTGTAAAGACTGCTTCTAATAGGGCAAAGGAACTTTAACAGGTTCATTATACCTAGTACAATATTTGTGGGTACTAATTCCACCGGGGTTTTCCTCTAATCAAGGTTTCCCCGTAATCATATCATGTGTTATGAGTTCTTATGTTAAGCTTCATTCAATGTATGTTTGGTTTATGTTTAAGTTGCTGAAAATTAATTAATAGACAAACCCTGATTCACCCCCCCCCCCTCTCAGTGTTTCTAACAATTCTATGCTTCAAATACCTACAAGATGAAAAAGGGAAATGTTTTCAGTCACACAGACTGAGCAATAAAATATATATCCTAGATCTATGTGCATTGATAATCCCATAGATGCATATTTAGTAACATGTAGTAAAAACCAAGGCTTCATGATGAAACTGGATTTATCAAAGGCTTATGACAGAGTTTATTGGCAATTTTTATAGAAAGTTCTTATCTCTTTTGGCTTTGACAATGGGGTTATCAAACTTATAATCCAATTGATCTCAACTTTTTCCTCTTTTGTTATTCTTAATGGTGGCTTGTCTCATTTTTTTAAGCCTTCTAGAGGATTGAGACAAGGTGATCCTATCTCTCCAATCTTGTTTGCTATTCTTGCTGAATGCTTAGGAAGGTATATTAATAAACTAGTAGGAGAGGGATGTATCACTGGAATCCAGCCTTCTTCTGCTAGAACTACTTTCTCACATGGGAAATTTGTGGATGACACTCTTATAATGGGGGAGGCAATAGTTAAAGAAGCTAGAAAATTGAAGAAATCCCTCTTTTTTTATACTGCAGCTACCAGCCAACTTATCAACTGGTCTAAGAGTTCCATTTTTTTCATCAATACCCCTTTGGAGAGACAAAAAAAGATATCCAAAATCTTAGGTTGAAATATTGGAAGTCTCCCCTCTTCTTACTTGGGTTTACCTTTATGCTCTAAACCTCCTGACAACTTTGGTACTCTATTATATACAAATACCATAACAAGCTTGCTGGTTGGAAAGGGGAACTTTTAAGCAATTCAAGGAAGCTCCAACTTGTGAAATCTATGCTCCAAAATCTCCCTGTCTATGCTTTGAGTCTCTTTAAGATACCTCATAAATATTCCATGGTGATTGAGAAAATCCAGAAAAGGTCCCTCTGGTCAGGTGTGGAAGAAAAGAAAAGACTCAGCCTAGTGGCATGGGAAAATATTTGTAAGCCAAAAAGGTTGGGAGGGCTTGGTCTAAGATCAATTTAAAATGTCAATAAGGCCCTCTTGGATAAAAAATTATGGAGAATTTATGGAGACCAAAAATAATGGAATGGGATTATAATAAATAAATACCTCTTTAACTCTAATAATCTAGAGGATTACATAAATAATGATATTATCATGAACGAATCTAACATCCAGAATAGTATAAGATCGTCCAAAGATCTCATCATCAAAGGAAAGTGATGGAAGCTAGGGGATGGAAGGAGAATAAACTTTTGGGAAGATAATTGGATCCACAAGGAGCCTCTATCTAATAACCAAGAGTGGAAATAGGCTATTGATAGGTGCAAAGAAAAAATTGGGATTAAGGCTAAAGATTACTAGAAAGAAAACAAATGGAGGAATCTTGGTGAAATAGATAGCAGATTTACTTCCCTCTAGCATGAGCTGCAAACCTGGTTTATTAAAGATAACTTCTAGGATATTATTGTTTGGGATCCAAGACCTAATGGTAAGTATATTGTTGCTTCCGTGTGTAATCTCTTTAATGTGAGGGAGGAGAGACCTCTATGCTCTTATGTTTGGTATAAACATCTCACTCCTAAAATAAACTTATTTTTTTGGCTCTTAATTGAGAATAAATCTCTAACCCTTGATAATATTTTTGAAATGGGTTTTTATCTAGCTAATAGATGTGTTCTTTGTTTGGAACAAGCTGAAACTTGTGATCGCATAATGTTACACTGCTCCTTCACCCGATAGGTTTGGGAAGTTATTCTTAGGAAATGGAATCTGTGTTGGTTTTTTCCTCTCCTATTACAGGATTTTGTCAAACAATGGAGCAATCATTTCCAGAACCTAATTGCAAAAGATTTCTAGATTTTAATTCCACCCCATTTCTACTGGCGTATATGGAAAGAAATAAATAAAAAAATCTTAAGCGAGAAACATTCCAACCTAGAATTTGTTGGTAACCACATCTGCATTGAGCTGGAAGAAAAATTTATCTCCTCTAGCAATAATAATGCAGCTAAGAATATTATATCCCAAGTGAACACTAGAGAATGGAAATTTAATTTTCCTGATCCTAAATCAAAACATTTGAGAGCTAATGCTACTTGGACCTCCCTTCTTGTTGACTGGGTTAAAGTAAACTTTGATGGGGCATCAAAAGGCAATCTAAGAACTGCTAGAGGAAGAAGAATAATAAGAGATTGGAAGGGAACTTGTATTGGGGCTATAGAAGCTCCCTGGGAGTGCAATCAAATCATAGAGCCAAAGAAATGGCTTCCCTTAATGTGATGTTACTGGAAGAAGAGCTGGAATGTAAAAAAATTTGGCTGGAGGGCGATTCTAATAGCAAGTCATCATGGACTATCAAGAAAATCATTGACAAAATTAATGATGTGGCCTCAAAATTTACTACCTTTCATGTGACCCTCAATTTCTGTGAAACTAACCAAGTGGAAAACAGGTTGGCTAACCTTGGGGTTAGATGTGACATCACTCACAAGTGGCATGACTCAGCAAACATAAATGATGAAATAAACATGTTAATTAATCATGACAGAATTAATCACAAGGAGAGTTTTATTAATACTATTGATCATAATGCATGATGGGACTCAGATTTGGAGTATGGAGAAGGTGAAGTGCCAAGTGAAGAGTTATTGCAATTACTACCCTCTACCTTCACATGCTTTCTGGGTCATAAAGAGAGAGTTAGTGCATAATCCCAGTTATTCGAAGCAAATTGGTTATTGTCTAAGAAATTTGGAGATTAATGAAATTGCTAAGCAGTTGATGAATTAAGCGATTCCATCATCACTAAGGAGGAAGAAGTTATGGGTGGAGATTTAAAAAGAGAGGAACCAGCGGAGTGTAAATGGTTGCAGGAGAAAGATTTTTGGAGAAATTTAAGGAAGGGCAAAGTGCATCGATATCTGAAATTTCTGCATGGTAATGAAAAGGAAATCATGAAGGATTTTGTTGCAGGGTGGGAGAATGGTAAAGTTAATATTATGGGTAAATATTTCACCCTAACCTTAGACCTTTTGGCTAAGATTATAGGGCTCCTTCTGGATGGTGTGCACTTCTCCAAAGACAAGAAAGTGGGAAATAAAGCCTACAAAATATTTCCAAGTCTGATGAGGAGTGGGAAATACTGGTCAAAGGTAATCTGGACTATGTAAATTTTTCCAACATTAAACACGTTTGGGCATTTTTTATCAGAGCGATAATGGAGTATTTTATGCTTGATGGTAGGTACTCCAAAGTCTACAACTACCATTTTGTAATTTTTAATCATTTCAGATATAAATTTAGGGTGTCTTTCCTGTTTTACCTACTTAGTTTGCTCAATCAGAGCATAGTGGAATTCACAGTTAGGGATTCCCCTATTCTGCATGAGGGGCTCATCCTTCTCATGGTGGAGTATGCTAAAAATCACATCTTTGAGCCGCTCCCCAAATAGATAGATAATTCTAAAAGGAAAAATTTGGAGATGTCGTTTGGAAAGAAAGCCAGTAAAGCCTCAAACAAAAAAATCTGTAAAGGCCCAGTGGAATCGGATATCACTCTCTCTATCTTCGATGATGTGGAAGGTATGATGATACAGGATGACCAGGAGGAGGATTCTTCTAAGGATGAGGAAACCAAATATGGGGATCAGAGAAATAGAGATTATTATGAGAAGGAAAACCCTACCATTACTGAGCCTATGGGTAAGGAAGGTGATATTGCTACTGAGTCTACTATTGATATAGAAAAGACTATTTCTGAGGAGATAATTGAGAAATTTGACAACCTGATGGAAAAGTAACATTGAAAATTATCAGAATGATTCTATGGAAGACAGGGAGGAGACTAATAAGATGAATGAAGAAAACCAAGATAACACTCTAGAGAATAGGGCTAAGATGGTTCTTGAAGAACCCGAGGAATGAGAAATTGAAAAGGAAAATAATGAAAATGTAGAGGAGAATATTGCCATTGGCAATTTGGAAGATTCAGAAAAGGCCCAAGACAAAAAAAACTTTTTCAACCTTGACAAGGAAGCCCAGAATGAGCACATTAACTGTGAAATTAATTCTACTCCTTCTGAGAGCCCTAAGGACAACGCTGATGAGAAGGAAAAAAAAAAAAGAAGCAGAGAAGCTTGGAAGAAGACCTTTGGGATCAGGACTTTAAGGTCAAAAGAAAAATCAACATTTCCTTTCTTTAAGCTGCCAAAAATAAAGCAATGTATGGTTACAATATTGACAAATGGGTCTAGGATGACATTCAATAGTTGCAAGCTAAGTGCAAAGACCTAAAAGAAAGAAACACCTTCCTGGAGGAGATCATTGAAAAAATGGGGAATGATGCTGAAATGTATCAGCAAGGTAATGAGGTTTTTGAAAAGGTAACTGGTAACACTACTATGATGGATGATAAGATAAGTAAAATGATTGAAAATAGGATTAACCCGATAACTGAGAAAATCAACAACAACAACATTATGTTGAGGAAGCTAATTACCCTCACCAAATCGGGCATGAAAGATTTTGTTGATAACTTGAAAGCTTTGTACACCCTGTTGGAAGGGAATAGTAATGACAGAGCTAAGTTGGAGGAAGAGGGGAAACAAGATCTCTAGATTTCAGGCCCAGGGTCCAGAACGAGTTCCAGTACTAGAAAGAAAATGGTGGCCCAAGTTAAAGATATTACCAATCTTCAGGATTCTATCCACAATATGGAAAACCAGATTGTGGAATTTGAGAAGTGTCTTAAGGTGCTGGAATTTTTTTTGGTTCTGTCTTGCTGGAATTTTTTTGGTATCATCTTTTTATTTTTTGGGTGTACTTATTATTGTGTATCTAGGGTCTTAGTCCTTTTTGGTTTTCCTTCTCTGTCTGTGATAGATAGTTGTCATTTAGGGTTTCTCATGCTTATCTTTTCTCTACTTTGTTAAAGGGTTTCAGGGTCCCTTCAAAACCTATAGTTACCGAAATCAAAAACATGTTGTAAAGAGTGGAAAAGAGAAGCATCAGAAAGAAGGGAACAATTTGAGTATCATTGCTTTTATCTAACTAGTTTGTGTCATGTGTAGGAAATAGGTACATCATACATTGTGATACACAACATGTGGAAAATATGGCTCCCACAAGGGTTGAGCTCAGTGTGAAAGTGATGAATTAAAATATAGTCATAAAGAACAACTACATAGTGAGATTGAGGTTGCAAGGAATGAGCATGAAGGCGAGAATACCATATTAATATCATATGTTTATTAAATAGTAATGCTTTCAGCAACAATTAAAGTGAGTACAACTACATTCATAGTTAGGACAACATATGTAACAAAGAACAACATGAATAGTACAGAGAGAAGTGTTATCAAGTCCATCAGAGAACAAAAAGTCACAATCATAATCTATGAAGCAGAATTTCTCATAGGAGCATCATAAGAACAACAACAATGATTTCCAATATATCATCCTTAATGAGAAATAAGGCCATGACCAAATGAATAATAGAGAAAGCATATAATCATAAAACTGTGAAAACTTGTAAGAGTCAAAGGATAACATGAAATAAAGGTGAATATGTCAAGTATGAAAAGAACATAAACGCTCACCATTATCATAGACAATTGAATTTGTTGATGAGTTTGTAAAGATATTAATTATAATTTTTTAGATTGTTGCTCTTTTATAATTTATGGACATTAGAACGTAAAAAATTACATGTTATGAGAACCTTACATGAAAATAAGGACAATGGTAATAATCATAAAAATTTGAGGCTCACCCCGTAGTGTGATGGTAATGTCACAAGCCTTGTTGATAAGGTGGTCGTGGTTCAAGTCTTTCTTCTTCCATCGAGGCTAGCGGAATATTTTCCACTGATGTGTGTACACGTCCAAGGGTCCTTTATAGCTATCTTGTTCGGGAGACCCAGATTCACCATCGCTGGATCTCACAGTTGCTAACATGGAGGACAGGTTGGTGTTGATCATAGAGTGCCGACTCGACGGGAGGTTTTCAGCATCGACCGATAGGGAGACATAAGGCTTTCACATCGACATCATCTGGGGATATAAGGGTTACCGATAGATTAAACAGTGATGTTTGTTGGGGAGTTATAAGGGGATACCAGTGGCTTATACGGTGATGACTGCAGGGGAGCTATCAAGGGGATACCGGCGGCTTTGGAGTGATAAGGAGTTTCCATCGATGGCTTGTGGTGGATGATTACATAGGGAGTTATAAGGAGACATGTGTAATCATCAAAGGATCATAGGTAGTAAGGCTTGCATGCCTATGTACTTTCAATGTAACCCCGGGGATGAGAGCCCCCTTCTATGCTCTCACTAGTTCATTGCTCTAGACTAACAAGCGTTGAATAAATAATACAAAAATTTACCGATAAAAAAAGCCATAAAAATGCAATGAAAGAGAGCATCCAAGATGTCTAGGAGAGAAATCAAATTTTTAAAGCATAAGCTCTAGACAAAAAAGCATTCAAGAGCCATATTGAACAACAAGTGTAATCAAAATGACATGGTATAATCATGTTAGCCAATGGAAATTTAGAAGCAGCCTTGAGCACATATTTATTTGTTGTATCAATCAACATAAGAGCCAACACAAAAGGACATAAGTTAGTCATCTGAATTCGTGAGGGGGAGTCAAATATAACACAAGGACCAAGTGCCTAGTAAGTGGATAGTGACCATGAGTACATGATAGTTTTTTTTGTGACACAATAATGCAGCTACAGTGAGTTTTCAATATAAAGAGAAGCCCCTACAACA
The DNA here is from genome assembly GCA_018584345.1 of Thuja plicata. Lineage (NCBI taxonomy): Eukaryota > Viridiplantae > Streptophyta > Pinopsida > Cupressales > Cupressaceae > Thuja > Thuja plicata. Next base: position 1,473,291 of record MU227963.1, on the reverse strand, counting down.
AAAACAATTTGTTCATGTTTTATCCATATCTCAAAAACTGCACACTAGATTTTCATGATTTTTGAGCAAAAATTAGAAAGCTCTAAAATGAAAATACCTAGAAAATTGCATGAAAACCCATTTTGGGGTTGGCAAGATATCTTCATTTGTTCAGACCAAAACAAATAAAAAATGAAGAAAATATAGAGGTAAGGCTTCTTGGTTTTTCACTTAGAAATTCAGAGTTTAAGGTTCAGATTTAAAGATAAAGCCATGGTCCCAAGTTTCTGTAAAAAAATCCTCAAAGATACAATGAATATGATATAGTCTATAAGGATTTGAAAATACACATTTTAGAAAATCCAAGAAATATAACGAGCTATAACAGTAGGAGCTTCACAGAAATATATGTAGAAAGTTTCAAAATCACATGCTACACAATCTCAGGGGAAAATGAACCTAGCTTGCAGAGTTATCCATATTAGAGGATCTATGAAAGTCACAAATTAATCACAGAAGAGATATGAAGCTAAAGATGCAACACAAAAAAAAACTTCATTCAAAGCTGCAAAGAGACTAAACGGTGCTCATAGAATTCTTTTGGAAATAATCTTAGATAAATACTAGGAAAGATGGAGGTACCTGCAGAGTTCATAGATGAGCTTTACAATCTACCATCTCTTCATAAACTTGCAAAGAAACTATCAAAACCCTCAAACTCCATGGTGGCCGCTTGAGGAGATGTTTCCAGAAAGTCAGAGGAAATGGAAGAAATGAAGGCAAGTTAGGGTTGGATGCCCTATTTCTCGTGGCGGTGTTTTATTAAAAAGATATTTTTTGATACTTTGTATTTTATGGGAAGTTTTATCTATCTTACCTTAACATTGATTTATAATGCATACTATATCTTATTTATAATTTGTATTTAATAGATAATGATATTATTTATTAAATTTAAATTATAAATAATATATATTATGTATTATAAATCAGTGTTAATTTTATTTAATATCAAGTAGATTTCATTATTTACTAAATATTAAATATATTATATAGAATTAAGGTATAATAAATAAAAATTTCTTTGCATGAACATTTGATATCAAAATTCTATAAACAAAAAGACACTTAGCAATATTTGATATGCGTAAATGAGTAACTTGGAGTTCACATTGAGTTCAATTTGTAGTCAAGGAGGGCAATTTTTTTAGACTTGGAGTTCTATTATAGCCAAAGGGGGTTTTCATTTTTTACGCACTCATTTATAGACTCAATGTCTCTTGACATCTTTCCAACACATGAAAAACTCAATTGATCCACTAACTTATTTGGCATAATAAAGATACTAGCTCCTAAATCAGCCATGCAATTATGGACTAAAGACATGCTAATAATAAGAGTAACATAGAATAGTGATGGTTTTACCTCTTGTTTAAGTTGTTCTCCTTTTGGATAAGATGCATTAGCAAGAAATACTTATAATTTTTCTTGTGTTGGTCAATCTATCACTGCAATCCCAGCTAGAACTTTAATTATTAAATCCTTTTGTACCAGAATGAAGGGAATCAAGCATAGGCATATTAATTGTAGGTTTTCTCATCTACGAAACAATATTAAATACAAGAAGACTAAACTTTTTCTTCCCTTTAGGAATAGTAGTATCAGTCCGACCTTATGAAGGAATTTGTTGTACCTTTTATTTGTCTTTTGTTGGTAATGTTTGTCCCCTTGGTATATAATTAATATTTTGTGCTTGAGGAGTCAAAACCTGGACTTGAGTACATGTAAAAACTTCTTTTTTCACTTGATCATATTGTTATTTTCCTTTATCAGCTTGTTGATTCATGTCTACATCCATTTTCTTTGACCTGGTGTTGGTTGCAATAGGCACATGATTCTGATTTTGACCTTGTAAATAGTTAGTATCATGAAAATACTCACCTTGAAAATTCATCAAAGATGCATGTGGTGTGTTTTATTCATTTTGGGAATTTTGTTGCTCTTTATTTTCTTGTGATGAATCTAGTTTTGGTGTAGTACTATTCTGAATAACAAGAGCTTGATTAAACAAAGATTTTGGACAATTGGTCCATGAATTTTGTTGATTACAAGTGAGACACCAATCTTGATCTCGTGTCATATTGTTTTGCATAGGAACTGCAGAAGGAGAAAAAATGTAAAGGGAGAAAATGATAATAATGAGGAGGAGGTGTTTGGTTAAAGTGTGTTGATTTCCTTAACCTTTACATTTAATGTAGTTGTACTGTAATGTGATTAGGAGAAAGGTCAGATGTTCCTTCTCTATCTCCAAATGCACAAATGAAAGATCCAAGTTGATTAACCCCAAAGAAGGATCAATGCAAAAATGAATCAACCATTTGGAAATGAGAACAAAGAAGAAGGTTTTAAATTTTGTTCTATGATTAAGGAGATATGATATATAGAAGTAATTGAAAAGTATAGAAGAAAGTACCAACCTTAAAGTATTGCAGATCTGAAGAATGTTTTTTTCTGAGGTCTGTAGCTTGTTTCTAAAAAATCTGAAGCCCAATCTAGAACAGAAATGTAGAGATGGAAAAAGCCTAGAAATCTTTTTCTGATCTGACACTGTCCTGATAAAAATGTCGACCTTGACCCAATAATCTCATTGCTGACCCAATAATCTTGACCTTGACCTGCATAGGTCCGACAGAAAATCTGTTCATAGATCCTGCAAGTTAGCCGAAAAGGGTATCCAGATTTTCCCTCAAATTCACAGTCTTGAACCTGTACCTGCAAGAAAAAGAGGTTTGTTTGTTGGGGGGAGGGGTTTGCCTTAGTTAAACCCCGATTTAGGAATTAACCTTGAAATCAATAAAATATAGAATGCTAGAAAGTAGTAGAATTGAATCTAATAATGAAGCTATGATACTCAATAGATATGCAATTATATCTTGAATGTAAACAAGTATGTAAATATGAAAGATTGGACTCAATTAGAAACCATAAACCTCCATGATTGCATGCTTGGAATCCACTTTGAAGTGAAAATGAATTAGTCTTGAGGATGCACAAAGGATCTTGAAGGAAGGTCACAGCACCATGATGGCTAGATCTAGGGTTTGAATGATGAATCTTGAATGCTTGAACCAAATCCCTTCAAAGGCTTGAGAGCTTGAATCCTTGATCTTTAATGGAGAAATTGAATGCTTGAGAGGAAGACTTGAACACCTTGAAATTTTAGAAACAGGTAGAACAATGGATGCTTGAAATTTATGCTTGATTTCACTTGGAGAAAATTAGAATCGCCTCTTACAGTGTCTTATGCTTTTATCATTCTCCTCAAAATGAGAGGAGAAAGCTTCCTTTTATATGAAACTAGGGCACAATCTTCTAGAGAGGCTGACATAGGAGAATTAAATTCAAATTAGACCCATGCCCCTAGAAGAGGGCCTATATTAAATATAATTTAGGATTTGCTTCTTTGGAACCCAAAATAGCCGACCCAGAAGCGGGAAAATGAAATTTTGATGACCTTTGACAGCCGACAAGCTTCCAGATTTGAAAGGGGAACCCAGGTCAAGGTTGAGATCAACCCTCACCTAGGTCAAGGTCAAGGTTGACCCTAACCTAGGTCAAGGTTGAGGTCACCCTTGACCCAGGGGGTCAGAACCCCCTAAAAAATATGCCAGGTGGGATAGAAGGTGCCCAGAGAGGCCCAATCGGGGTCCTAAACAGGCACAGAAGTAGGAGATGGTGCAGAAATGAGGGGATGATATGATGGTGGTCAAAAAAATTCCCTAAGGAGGGTTAAACTTTCTTAACATGGAAGTGCTTCTATTTTAAGATGATACAGGAACAAATTCCCTAGAGGTCCTAGGGACATTAGGATTATAAAGTTGATTTGGTCTTTGGTTAAAAACCCTTCTTTGGCATTGATTATTAGCTTGATAAGTAGATTTATTTGGATGATATGGTTCTTTAATGAAAGCCTACTATCATGGTTCTTCTTCTTGAGGTTCACTACCTCATTTCCTAAATTCCTCAATATGCCCTTAATCTCTAAACTTTCTTGGGATGGTGTTAAAATAACACTCTCTTGGGCTCTAACTTGAGCATTAAAGGTTGGAAATAATGGGATAGTAACCATGGTAGGTGGTACTATAGGCATAATTAGCTGTATTTTAGAAAAAATGGTGTTGGAGACCTAGGGGCCATTTTACTAGCCTGGATCAAACTATTTTCTATCCTTATTACAATGTCAAACACATCAGGTAACAAATTAACCCCCATTGATTGAATCTGAACTAAAATTTTCACTATTCAAAGACTTAAGGTAAAACAAAAAAAAATAATCATTTGAAGGCTTTACCATGGTTGGGACCTTATTCCAAGTCTTCTGGAAGTGGTAATTAAAATCTGACATTTGTTCATGTGGAGGTCTCTTGATTGTAGTTAGCTTCTCCACCAATGAAAGGTGAATTGTGATTAGACTTGTCTTCAAATTTTTTATTTGGTTTCTCACCTAGATGATCCCATGTGGTTATTGAATTGACAAGAATACTTTTGAACCATTGAAGGAATTTTCCCTTAAAAGAAGCTATCAAGAGCCTTAGTGCTATATTTTTCTCAGTTACATGATGTAAACTACAAAAAAGTAGCCACATCTTGAATATTATCTATAATTGTAGTATGAATTCACTAGTAAATAATTGGAGGCTCTTAAGAGCTATTGTAATACCCACCCATCTTCTACCATTTATGATTATGATGTCATTATATTTATGAATTTACTGACAATACAGACACTACATTCATATGCACAGGGATCATTTATATGTTTTACATTTTTGTTTGGTGTGTTTGATGTGGTATAGGATGGAGTCATATTTATTTTCTCTTTCAAGATCCACCAATCCCAACCATGTCTGATGACATGTAACTGATTAAATGTTTGATAATATTAAGTCAAAGATAATGCAAGGCATTAAATAAGTTAATGATTTGTATTGTCATTGATGTCAATTTTATATCATATGTACGATCATATACATAAAGCCAAAGACTTCAGAGAACCAAAAGAACCAAATTTATGCTTTCATATAAAATTCATGTATTCACTAAGTGACAAACAACATCGACGAAGTGCACACCATCGGTAAAAGAAAAGAGGAACAGTCACAGTGTTAACTGACAATAGGAAGCACAGTTTTTCCCGACAAAGAAAAAACACAGAATGCCCGACGAGTAAAGCAAAGAGAAACCCAAAGGAAGAAAAATATAGTGTTTCCCAATGGACGGAGATCAAAAAGATAACTAGAGTCTCGCTGACAGAACTGTTAGTTTTCACCGACAACTAATTGCAAAGGTGAGTGATGGAACAAAGAGTTCAGAAAATGACAAAATATCTAGCTGGCAGAGCTAAATAAGGACTTAACTGGTTGTCTACTTTATTGAGTTGGCAAGAAGATATCTACAAGACAAATCAGGAGTTATGCTTTAAATCTAATTGGCTGGATTTTTTTTCACGCCAAGAATCAAGAAACAATGAATATCATGTCTATATAAGAGACAAGCTTAATTCATTTTCACATTGCATGAAAAGGGGATTAAGGGGAGTGATTAAAAAGAGGATGTTGAAGAGAAATTGATGAAGAATAAAGTCATACAGTCTTGATCAATCAAGCTGAAGGAGAGCTAAGGAATTCTGTAGACACTGGCGAACAGTGAGCATAGCATCACATAGTAGAAAATATGGAGCACAAGGATTGAATTGACATATTTATTAGAGAGGCAATGTACTTAAATAGATCTAAAAATCTGGAATTTAAAGTTGCATTAGAAACAAGTCATAGTTTTTTAGTTTAACCATTGAAGCATCAAGTCTCTTAGTAGAGTAGGACTTAACAGTCTTCTATATATTGAGGTACATCCCAAGGAGTGCCAGAAATCTTGATTCATGAAAGTAGCATTGGATATGCTCGATGCCTATTGATAGTCTAAGAGAGAGGCTAATTCAAGGATGGCAACATTAGATGCTCGATACTAAGTGACAACCTCTATGCATAAAATCCTCTAACAAGGTCACACCTGATAGTGTGTTTGTAACCTTTAACAGGGTTGGCTCTTAACATGGCTCACTTCAGAAGAGTGAAAATTTGGGGTACCAGTCCCAGTGGTTTTTTCCTTAACAGGGTTTCCATGTTAAAATTCATGTGTTATGTGTGTATGATTCATTTCTTTATTGTTTTGTATCTTACATAATTCATTCTTGATATATCGGTATACTCTGCTTATTTACTGAGTTTCGGTAAATAGTTATACTACTTATTGGTAATCAAGAAAGAATAAGGATTGATAGAGAAAACTGACATACAGTTAATCGTTATTAGTATTTCATGGCATGCATCTTGTAGGGACTTGATAATCTGAGGTTTATTGATCGGTGGTTAAGTTTGAAGGATAAATTTTTGAGGCCACTAATTCACCCCCCCCCTCTTAGTTCTTACTAATATTTGGTATCAGAGCTTGTGTGCTTAGAAGGAGGGTTTCAAGACCTAAGCCAAAGATCACAAGATGAATAGATGAGATGTGCCCAAGTTGAACAAAGATAATTTTTCTTCATGGAAGAGAAGGATAAGACTCCACTTATCAGGTATTGGTAATGATGTTACTCAATTCCTAGAAACTGAATATGTGTTGCCCATGGGAGCACCAACATTTGAACAAATGAGAGAGAAGCATGAACACAATGACATGATGATAGAGCTTGATTCCTCACTCTCCGATGCTGAATTTGAAGATGTCAAAGAATGCAAAATGGCAAAGCAGATGTGGGAAAAATTAAAGCTTGTACATGGCAATGACAAAAATGTTTTAAGAGCCAAGGTAGAAATCCTTAGAGGAAAGTTTGATGATCTCAAAATGAAAGAAGGTGAAAACATCACTTAGTACAGCACAAGAATCAAAGAGGTAGTCAATGCTATCCGAGGAGTTGGAGGTGTACTAGAAGAAGAT
>MU227963.1:1441582-1455203 GCA_018584345.1 Thuja plicata | reverse complement strand
AGCACCCATATGATCTAACAGAAACAAAATAGCACTTTACAGTAAGCTACTCAGAACAAAAGAACACGTAAAGTATAGACAAACTTCTTTATATTAACAATACAGAAGATTACAATATGCTTGGCTACTCTACTCTGTCTCTGTAACTAACTAACTATCTGAACTATCTGAACTATCTCTACTGAACTGATCTGACCCTTTCCACAGATTCTTCTTCTCTATTTTATCTCTGGCTTCTCCTTGATTCTGTAACCCTGGTGGTTACCTGTCGAGCTTAGCCTTCTAGTTGTTCTCTGTTCTCCATCTTCGTCTGCAATCTGTCATCTAGTTGCTCTGCATGGTCGACACTCTGTACATGGCTCTTTTCCTTTGTGTCATTCTCTTTTCTGTTTGGCGGTTAAGACTTTTCAAGGCTTTCTCCTTCTGACATGTCAGCATGTTTGATCATTTGACTGTTCTGTTCCTTATCGCATATTCATGAATGAAATTGACCTTTCATGTCTTGGTCTGCGACTGAGCGATTACCTACTTGTCGCACTCCCGCTATGTCTTTACCCAATCTATCTTTTCCTCTGCGACTGAGCGATGAGCTCATGTCGCGCACCCGCATTGCTTTTTCCCTAACTACTTCTTGCTTAGCGAGTCGGTGATGCACATTAGTCGTGCACTTGCTGCACTTTAATCTGAGCTGCTACTTGCTTAGCGAGTCTGCGATGCACGTCAGTCATGCACTCACAACTCTTTCTGATGAGCTGGCCATATCTCGGCGACTGAGCGATATGATCAGTCGCGCACTCGCTATGTTTCTACTCGAGCTGTTATCTACTCTGTGACTGAGCGATGGGCTCAGTGTCGCGCTATCGCACTATCTGGAGACGAGCTGCCTTTTCTTCCACGACCGAGCGATGATCACCCATTGTGCACTCGCCACGCACTTCACCGAGCTAACCTTTTCTTTGCAACTGAGCAATGAGCTCGCTATCGCGTACTCGCCATGCATTTTTATTAACTGTCAATTCACCTGCGACCTGGCGATGCATCGGGTGTCGCTCACTCACACACCAAGACTTAACTATTTGTCTTCACGACTGAGCGATTGATTTCACCGTCGCGTTGTCGCACTGTGTTTTCTCTGACTGCGAATTGACTCGCGAGCTTGCGATGAGCTCCTCGTCGCATTATCGCGCACTATCTTTTCTACTAGCCGTCTGTGACTGAGCGACTAGTTCCTCATCACGCACTCGCTCACTAATCGACTTAACTCATGACTAGCTCGCGAGTGTGCGATGCATTCCTTTTGCTGCTCTCTGCTGGTTCCACGACTGAGCGACTAGGCAAAACATGACTTTCTCATTGGAAGACTTGTATCAAAACTGTTATCAAAATGTTGGGGCTAGGGTTTTGAGCTAACCCTAGGGGTTTTGAGCTAACCCTAGGGTGCTCTGCACCAATTATCCACTATCATACTACACCAACAGGGAGGATTATATCCTTAGGGAGAGAAATTGTATGGAAATATTATACAAAGGGAGAGTTGCAGACAAGAGAGAAAGACATCAAAAGAGAAGAACAGTCAAGGGAGAGAAATTGACACAAAGAGAGGATACAACACATCAGAATAAAGAGAGCTGCAAGAATCAAATCTAAGCTAAGACGGAGCTTACCGATGGTCAGACATTTATCGGTTATCAAAACAAAAAGATTGGTAGTTTGATGAAACTCAACTATTGTATTTCATATTGTATTAGAAATAGTATAGTGTGATAATATAGTATGTTTCCATCAATGCCAAAGGGAGAGATTGATGACATGTAACTGATTAAATGTTTGATAATGTTAAGTTGAAGATAATGCAAGGCATTAAATCAGTTAATGATTTGTATTGCCATTCATGTCAACTTGATATCATCTGTATGGTCATATACTTAAGGCCAAAGAATTAAGAGAACCAAAAGAACCAAGCTTATGCTTTCAGCAATACATAAAAGTCATGTATTCACTAAGTGACAAACAACACCGATGGATTGCACACCATCGATAAAAGCAAAGAGGAACAGTCACAGTGCTACTCGACGATAGGAAGCACAATGTTGCCCAACAAAGAAAAACCACAAAATACTCGACGAGCAAAGCAAAGAGTAACCCGATGGAAGAAAATATAGTGTTGCCCAATGGATGGAGATCATGAAGCTAAATGGAGTCTCACCAACAGAAATATTAGTTGTCACTGACAACTAACTGCAAAGGTGACTGATAGAATAGAGAGTTTAGAAAATGACAAAATATCTAGCTGGCAGAGCTAAATAAGGACTTAACTGGTTGTCTACTTTGTTTTATTCAACTAGAGATAAGTGATTGATTTAAAGCTGATTTGTATAGTTGGCAAGAATATATCTACGAGACAAATCAAGAGTTATGCTTTAAATCTAATTGGCTGGATTATTTTTCATGCCAAGAATCAAGAATCAAGAAACAATAAATATCATCTCTATATAAGAGACAAGATTAATTCATTTTTGCAATGCATGAAAAGGGGATTAAGGGGAGTGATTAAAAAGAGGATGCTGAAGATAAACTGATGAAGAATAACTTCATAAAGTCCTGATCAATCAAGCTCAAGGAGAGCTAAGGAATTCTGCAGACACCGATGAATAGTGAGCACAACATCACAGAGCAGAAAATATGGAGCACAAGGATTGAATTGACATATTGATCAGAGAGGTAATGTACTTAAATAGATCTGAAAATCTGCAATTCAAAGTTGCATTAGAAACAAGTCATAGTGTTTTAGTTTAACCGTTGAAGCGTCAAGTCTCTTAATAGAGCAGGACTTAACAATCTTCTATATATTGAGGTACATCCCAAGGAGTGCCAAAAAGGTTGATTCATGAAATTAGCATTGGATATGCCTGATGCCTATTGACATTCTAAGAGAGAGGGTGATTCAAGGATGGCAGAATTAAATGCCTGATACTAAGTGACAACCTCTATGTATAAAATCCTCTAACAAGGTCATACCTAAAAGTGTGTTTGTAACCTTTAACAGGGTTGGCTCTTAACAGGACTCACTTTAGAAGAGTGAAAATTTCAGGTACCGGTCCCAGTGGTTTTTTCCTTAATAGATTTTCCATGTTAAAATTCATGTGTTATGTGTGTATGATTCATTTCTTTATTGTTTTGTATCTTACATAATTCATTCTAGATATATCGGTATACTCTTCTTATTTACTGAGTTTCGGTAAATAGTTATACTGCTTATCGGTAATCAAGAAAGAATAAGGATTGACAGAGAAAACTGATAGATAGTTAATCATTATTAGTATTTCATGGCATGCATCTTATAGGGACTTAATAATCTGAGGTTTATTGATTGGTGGTTAATTTTGAAGGATAAATTTTTGAGGCCACTGATTCACCCCCCCTCTCAGTTATTACTAACAATCCAGACACTACATTCATATGCACAAGGGTTGTTTGCATGTTTTACATTTTTTTTTGGTGTGTTTGGTGTGTTTGATATGGTATAGGATGGATTCATAGTTATTTTCTCTTGTGAGATCCACCCGATGCATTGATCCCAACCATTTTTTGTTATATTATATGTATGCATATGCTCAGCTTTATGATGATAGGTTTGTAGGTACTGGGCAAGATCTTCCCTAAATTGGAAAGAGTGAGTGTGCCCTATGTATGCATATGTCAATATATTTATGAATTTACTGACAATACATACACTACATTCATATGCACAAGGATCCACCCGATGCACCGATCCCAACCATTGTCTGTTATATTATATGTATGCATATGCCCAGCTTTGTGATGACAAGTTTGTAGGTATTGGGCAAGATCTTCCCTGAATTGGAAAGAGTGAGTGTGCCCTATCACAATATCTCAATGGTAAGAGAGGGGAGATAACAGACAGGTCCAAATCCCAAACTAAGCCATTTATTATCCTGAAATAGTGGACAAGTATTCAACTAACTACCTATTTGAATTCATCAAGGTGACGTGAATTCATGAGCTTTTCCTTTGAGTTTGACTTTTGCATTTTTTTATTTTAGTAGATTTTCCCTTCGTGATTTCTTTTCATGTGTATGATGTGATTTTTGTGTTAAAATGCATTAAAGATTTAATTAAGTAATTAAGTAATTAAATCTTATTAAATAAAGAAATATTAAATATGAGGGTATTTAATTAATGAGAATTAATTAAATACTTATGTTTATTTAAAAAACTTAATTAAAAAGTCTAATCAAAGCAATAGAAGATTTAATTAAATATTAAAATAAAAATAAATATTGAATGCATAAATAATATAAATTGATATTAATTATCAAGTTGCATATTAAGTTTTTCTAAATATATTAATTATAATTAAATTATAATTATGCACGTTATACACACTTATAAAAAAGAATTGATTTATCAGTTCTAAATTAAAAGGTTGAATTAAGAGAGTTAACTAAATGATTAATTATTAAATAATCATTATTTTCTTATTGCATGTTGAGTTATCTATTTTAGGGGGCATTTTAGAAAACCTATTGGATCTTTTGTTAGGGGAGTCGTTTCTTGGTCATTTTGGGAGGGAGACGGGTTTTAGGGATTACAGGTTTTTCTCTAGATTTGGAATTGAAGGAAATTTTGAAAAAGCTTTGAGTTTTGGAATTTTTGCAATCAAACTTGTGTCATCAGAAATATGTTGAAATTAAGGTAGGGCTTGAAATCTTTTATAAATCTTTCCTTTCAAAAATATTTTCTACCTTGTGTTTGTTAGATTTTGTGTAGAATTTGGGTTTGCCTTGTTTGTGAAATTTTTGGAGAAATATATTTATTTAGTTTTCCCTTGTTTTGAAGAAATCGGAATGAAGATTTATTTGATTTCTTTTATGTGGAATTCTGGTGAAAAGTTAGACCTAGTAAACATTTACATTCAATTTAGAGAAAACTATGTTTAAATAAAATCTGTTAAAACCCTAGGTTCTTCTTTGAGAAAATTTTAGGAAAATAATTAGGAAAATATGAAATTAAAAAAATGAGGGTTTTGATTAAAAATTATTGGAAAAAAATTAATTGGGGATATATGCATGCATTTAGCTATGTCAATAATATATATCTGAATTGATTAAGTTAGGAAAAATTAGGTCTTTTGGATTATATCAATTTGGAAATTATCATTAGAAAAAAATGTTTTCCTAGGAAAATATATTTATCTTTAATATTTAAAAAAAAATTGTAAACTTAGTAACATGTTTTAGGTTAATTTCTCTTGGGTTTCCTAGCGGGGTGTTACATCTGGTATCAGAGCCCAAGTTTCTACACTAGGAACTCTGGGAATTTGTACGCCCATCAGGTGTGTTGTAGTTAAACCTGAAACAAAGACATAGACATATAACCCCTTTATAGTTAACCATTGTATTGAAACTAAACTTTATGTGTTGAGTACCTCTTAACTTGTTTTGAGATGTAGTTTTGTATTTTGGTTTTCATAGGTGAAATTCCTGGTGAGGCTCAATCTATTACAAGAGTCCAAGTTTACACTCAGATCTCTGGTTAGATTGTTGATCATGAAGTTGGTACTGCATTGTGTGAGTTTTGTAATTAGATATGAAAGAATAGAATTAATTATGAAATTAAGACGTAATTCCTATTAGTTTTCATTTACATTGAAATGCATTGTGCATAGTTTGGAAATAATGTATCATTTATTATGATGTGTACACTTATAGATTAAGTGTGGGGCTTACCGCAGTAGATCAATTGGGTCAAGGACCTAATTCTCTAATTAAATTGTGTATTACATTCATATGAGAGCCATTGTAACTTATAACCTACTTGTAGCATTTTCAAAAAAATGATTATATACTAAATGTTTGCAAGTAAGTAGAACTGATAATTTCATATGATTGCATAAAGACAATTATAACAACATAGATGATTTTTCCTTCTATTTTTTGGGGGTACATTCTCTAATGTGGCCAGTATATTGGATCCCTAAATGTCATGAATTGATTACCCCCTTGAGTGTGGCTAACACCACCCACCTTGTTACACAAAATGTCTTTTTGAATGATGAATTTATTTTGGTTATTGATGATTTGTTCATGTTGTGTGTGGGCTAACAATGGATTTATGAACTTTCTTATGCCCAAAATAGTCACATAACTCTCTTTTCACTACTTTTTTTGTAACATCGGTCACATATGATTTACTATTGAAACTACACGCATTTATGAATTAATATTGCACTTGGGATTTTTCCTTTTGAATTTATGGTGGCTATTCTGAATGTTTGGTATTGTTAGCTCAATTTTGGGAAAAGTATTATTTCTATCATGTTAATTATTGACCTGTGATAGTATGTGTAAGGGACAAAATCATAGAGAATCATAGTGTCTTGTATGTAAAATGAATTGCATTGTGTATCATAATGGTTTGCATGAGTATTGCATTAACTAAGACTGCATGAACTTGTCAATTTTCTATTTGATGCAATAAAAATGTGTGTGTTATATGCTTATTCACTAAATATTCTCTATTTTTTTGGAAGAATAAAAGATCTAGATCTATTTAATAAATTGCTAAATCATGAATGATTGATCAATGAGATTCTTAGTCCATGGTTAAACTAGGGTTGCATTGCTCTTAGTGAATGGATATGCATGTTCTTGTTAGAATGGATAATTAGGGAATGTTTTTTATTAATTCTTGTGTGAAGTATGATTGAGTGGTGGTTATGTTCATATGATTCTTGTATGACATCTGTAGATAGTAAATTTTGACTTTTAGTTATCATAGTTGTAGTTGAAGGCTTCCATGAGTAAGCCTAGTTTTAGGGGAGGATGTAATAGCCACCCATCTACTACCATTTATGATTATTATGTCATTATATTTATGAATTTTTTGACAATACTGATACTACATCTGTTGCACAAGGATCATTTGTATGTTTTAAATTTTTGTTTGGTGTGTTTGATGTGGTATGGGACAGAGTCATAGTTATTATCCTTCCCTTCACTCCCTTTATAGTATAGAGATCTCGAGATCATAGAAATATTTTCTAATAAGTTGGGGATATTTGTCAAGCACGATCTCATACCATACAAAATTACCAAATTTCCAGTAAGATTTTTCCTCCTGTTGAACCTGTTGAAACCAATGTTGAGTTCCTTTATTAGCAAGTCGAAGTGGGGGAGTTGGAATCAACAAATAGTCATCCAATATGCTCAAACAATAACTGAGCATGAGGATCAATTGGTATATTATACGTCTCAATGTGATGATTAAGGGAAAGATTTAATAGTAGTGTTTCAAAACCACTCCTCTTTTCCAAATAAATGCACCTTCTGTTTAGGAAAAGTTTCTAATAATGGGGCATTTTATCAAACATCTAACACGATAAACCAAAATGAAGGCATAAGTGAAGGGGAATTATACCAAGAAAATAGTGTTGAAGTCTTCCCTCAAGTATCTACTTTTATGTATCACATGTGGGGTGCTAGAATAGATTTTCCTTTAGAGGTAAGGATGGTTGGTATAGATATCTCTTATGAGAAGCTAAAAAGATAGCTTTGGATAAAACATCAAGCAGTCCTTCACTGGAAATGTATAAGGGAGTTGCATCTGCATATCTTAGTAATGAGAGTGGGCTCTTATAGTCTGCAAGTAAGGCCTTTTGTCAAGCACCTGCTAAACTTTACCAAAAAATATGGGTAAATAAGGGGGTAGTGTATCAAGAGAAGAATACTGATGTTCTCCCTTAAATATTTGTTACTTTCCCCCTTTCTGGTAAATGAGGGGAGCATATCATTTCCTTTACTGATATCATTCATGGGACCGGTATGATAAAGATTGGTTTTGATATTTTCTTTGATATGATGAAGAAATTGTTATTTGGTTATTGTAAAATATCAGGTAGATCTTCATTGGCACCTTTAATAGGGGTTTCATATTCATACCCAAGTAGTGAGGTTAAGAAATTAAAGCATGAAAATATTATGTTTGAAAGAAATAATAGGTCAGAGATCATAGTTTAGGAAGGAATTATTTTGGGTCATCATGATCAGCAGACTTTGCATCATTAAAGACTAGTTCATGAATTGATGTTTTCAAAGTCCCTAGTAAATATTAGCTTGCAATTCCCTCATCAGGCACTGGAAGGAATAAGATACCTGAAGAAGAGATAGGAAAATAATTAGAATAATTAGAATTTACTATTGGCTCACAATTATTCACTGAAATTATTGATTAGGAAATGTTTGGGGAACTTGCAGATTACACTGGTCCTCAAGACCACAACTATGAGAAAGATATAGGGGAGTTTAGTTCTCAGGATTTGGAAAGGTCTAAGGATGCAATTGGTTAGTCCCATGAGTGTTCATCTAATAATATAGTACACCGAGATGAGGAGTTTGATTGTGCCAAGACTCTTTCATTGCATCAAAATCCTATAGATTTTGAATATCATATGTCAAAGAATGTAGATTTTGAGGCTAATCATATGGAATCAGACAATAAATCATTGATGTTTGAAACCAATAGTAAGGTATCTTTTGATTTTACCTAGGCATGGTTAATATAAAAGACTCCTTCAGAGGTAATACCAAGGGAGAAGACTCCTAATCCTAGAGGAAGACCACCAAAAAGTGCCAAAATTAGGGAAGAAGTGGAAGCATACATTCAAACAACACTTAATGAGAAATTATTATCAGTGAAAAGAATGACAACGAGAAAAAGAGGTTATCCTTGTTAGTCATGAATATTGTCTCTTGGAATGTCATAAGATTTAATGTCTCTGACAAGTGACTTAGGATCAAGTAGCAGCTTGATTCTTCCCAAGCGGATATTATTCTAGTTCAGGAGACAAAGCTATCTCAAGAGTTTTATGATAAAACAATTGGTAAATGGAATGTTTGGAAATATATACATATGCAGGGACATGTTACTTTAGGTGGAATGGGTGTACTATAGAATCCTTAAACCATGCAAGCACAACTACTAAGGTAGGATGCTAATTGATAGCTATTGAACATACAAAATTTTGATCTTTCTTTTTATCTCATCAATGTATATGGCCCAACACAAACACTTGATAAGAAGAGATTATGGGAAACCTTAAAAAAAATCATCTAAAGAAATCAATATCAAAATATTATTCTTGGTGGGGAATTTAATGCCATACTCATGCAGCAAAAAAATGAGGAGGTATAAATCCTCTGACCAAAACAATTTAGGATTTTTCAACACTTGTAGAAGACAATGAATTATGGGATGTAGTGCCTAAGTCATGAACATTTACTTGGAATAAGAAGAGAATGGGATTCCTTTAGATTGTAGAAAGGCTTGACCAGTTTCTCATATCTTTGTAGTGGAAGATTCAGTGAGTCGCCATTGAATAAGAGATTTTAACTTTTGCAGACTCGGATCATTTTCCAATTTCTTTGACTATTACACTGACTTCACCTTTGGATGGATAAGGTCATAGGTCATCCTTTAAATTTGAGAGGATTTGGTTTTTTCATCCACATTTGTTACCCCTTCTCTGATAATGGTTGGCTAGTGCTCTGAGATTCGATGGACCTAAAATGTTTTAGTTTTATAGTAAACTCAAACATATCAAAGCACAAATTAAGGACTGGAATGAAAAAGTATTCAAAAAAAAATTTCAAGAGAAGGATTGGGTTAAATTCAAGATGCAATAGATCAATGAACAAATTATACAACATGGGTTAGATAATGACACCTTTTCATCTCAGAAGGAGTTGCAAAATGAATGGGAAGAGCTTTGAAAAAGAGAGGAAGTGTTTTGGAGACAGAAGTCTCATGAACTATGGCTCAAGGAAGGAGATAAGAACACAAAGTTATTTCATGCCTCTACAAAGAAAAATCAAGTATCCAGCATCTACTCTGGATCAGTCACAGATAGATGAAATTTTAGACAATACCCCACAATTGGTTTATGCTCAATATAATGATAAACTAAAGGCTCTATTCACAATAGATGAGTTAAAATATTTGGTTTTCTCTTTCCCACCTGACAAGGCTCTAGGCCGAGATGGGTTTATGACTCTCTTTTATCAAAAATATTGGGATATCCTTTCGTGGGATTTTTTGGTAGCATTGGAAGAATCCAAGAAAGATAAAGCTATGTTGAGGAATTTCAATACCATGAATATATCACTCATCCCTAAAGTCAAGGATCCTCAAACCTTTGTAGATTTTTGGCCAATCTCACTTTGCAATACAATATACAAAATCTTTATAAAAGTTATATATACGAGGTTGTGATAATTTGTACCCAGCATCATTTCACTAGAGCAGGGAGATTTAGTGCCAGGGAAAGAAATAATGGAATGGGCGCTAGTTGCACATGAGGTATTATATTGCATAAATGTTAGCCAATCTACAAATTTAGTTATAAAACTTGACATGATGAAGACATACGATAGATTGAATTTGGACTTTTTATTTAGATTTCTTGAAAATTTTGGTTTTTCAAAAAGATGGTGTAAATGGGTTAAGGCATGCATATCGGGTGCTTGGTTTTTGGTCATCCTTAATGGGGTTCTATCTAGATTTTTTATTTCAGCACAAGGGGTTAGATATGGTGACCCTCTATCTCTGATCCTCTTTATTATCATGGAAAAGGCTCTTAGTAGAACTATAAAGAACCAACAAGAGCGGGGGTTGTGGCATGGAGTTCAAATTGAGGGAACTAATATTTTTGTAACACACTCATTATTCGTTGATGATACCTTATTATTTGGAAAGGCTTCAATTCAAGAGGAAAAATAGATCAAAAGGACATTAGATATGTACACTTCAACATCAAGACAAAAGGTAAATGCTCAAAAATCCAAAATTTATTTCCTCACTACAAGTGTTCATCTTGCTAGTAGAATTGTGAACACATTGGGTTTTTCAAAGGACCAATTGCCATCAACATATTTGGGCATTCCTTTTTTTGTGGGGAAAAATAAGTCAACCTACTGGTCAGTCATCTTTGATAAGATTAAGAATAGAGTTTCAACTTGGAAAGCTAGGTGGTTGTCATTATCTGGTAGAACTTTGTTGATTAAAAGTGTCTTATCATCAATTACCAATTATTATATAGTTGTACTAAAAGCTCCAACATCAGTCATACATAAAATTGAAAAACTAATCAGAGAATTTCTTTGGAAAGGTAATCTTGTTGGTCCACTGAGAGGGGAGAGTTGAATTAGATAAAATCAAAAGAAAATACTTAAAATTAGCTCATTGATTCACTCGTTAGAACTAAATATAGCAATGACCGACTCACCAAATAACTTTAATAACTTAAACAACCATGCATATAATAATATGAAAATCAATAAATCAAACTCAGTTAACACCATATTTAACAACAAAACCTAATAAGGTAAGA
Organism: Thuja plicata; assembly: GCA_018584345.1. Taxonomy (NCBI): domain Eukaryota; kingdom Viridiplantae; phylum Streptophyta; class Pinopsida; order Cupressales; family Cupressaceae; genus Thuja; species Thuja plicata. The sequence continues at coordinate 1,443,796 of MU227963.1, read as the reverse complement.
CCTTTGTGGGAATTATGAATCACAATTAAAAAATGTACCCTTCTGAAGTAAGCTCGATTAAGAACTTATCATGTTAAATATTACAAACAAAATTTCTAGACGTGACCCTATTAGGGGATTTGCCTCACATCTGTTAAGATCTTCACCCTGTTAGGAGTGGACTTGTTAGAGGTCTTTAAACACTCTTTTGGAATGTCACCTACTTCTAGTATTTACAAATAGGACTGTTAAATCCACTCGGTTAAGATATTTTTCTCTGTTACAAATGCTAATAAGAAACGGTATAAAATTTGAACTGTAAATATAGAAACTACCTTTTCTTGGGTCAAATCCTTTGTTCTCACATGAATACTAGCATCACATACTCCATTTGTCTCTGCTCTATACTGTAGATTTTTCTCTTTCTACTTCTCTGCTCTGCTCGGTAACTCTTTTCTTCAGCTTCTTATGCTTCTCAATTCAACTTACCAACATCTCTTCTCTCATTAGCTCTCATCCTTTATATAGAGAAAAGTTTTCCTCCTAATATACTTTCTTAGTTTTTCCATTATTTTCTCTCAACTATTCGATCATCTCTTCATAAATCTCAGCATGATAAACCGTTTAACTTTTACCTCGTAACTTGAACTTTTTCTAAGAACTCAAACGATTAGGTTTAACCGCTTAATATTCACCTTAATATTCTCATTTAATTTTCTCGCTCATAGATCTTCTAAAAAATTTCCTTTATCCTTATCAACATCCAAATCATCATAACTTCATATTAAATTTGATCTTATCAGCATTCTCAATCAATATCTTATACTTGGTAACTTGCCTTGCAACTCGATAACTATCTTTGTTCACTGCTCAATGCCTAACTCATTCTCGGTGGTCGATAACTGAAATATACTAACACAACTCTATACCAACTGACTCTATCTAGATCACTAGAGTAACTCTTTTCAGTCACAACTTAACTCTTTGTGATCTTTGACTTAATCAATCAAATTTACCAACTTGATAACATCAAATATATAGTAGAAAATAACTATATCAATATTACTTCATCATTGTCTAATCTATATTTTTTACCCATTTAACTTCTCCTTCTTATAATATGGTAACTCAATATAAATTAGTAATCAATTTCTTGACATCAATGACAAAATAACAACTGATCTAACCATGTATACTCGGTATCACTCGATCTTCATCATCTCCATGGGTTGATTAACAATATCCCTCTTCGGAATTGATGGAAAAACTATAGGATTTTTATAGAAATTGATGATGGAAACTCTCAATACTGTCAACCTCTTTTTATTACTCCCTCTAAGTTGATAGTTCTATTTCTAATTCAATCCTTTCTTTCTAATCATCAAATTGTTCTCCCTCTTGGATAAATATTTTGATACTTTGCTTTCTGATTCTACTTCATGAGTAAATAGTAGTAATTCATTCTCTTCCTGTTTCATAAACATCTCCCTTATGAATAAATATCATCAATTATTTCTCTCCCTCTTTGACAATAATACCAAAAATTCATACTCCTAAAAACTTATTCCAGTAGTGGATTATACCTGACATGTAAAAATATTGATTGCATATAGAAATCTCCACACAACTTTAGGAATCACCTAAAGTGTGTCATACTAAAATCAATTCAAGAATATATATTCTAATAAAGTATAGAATTGATGCAGCATGCCTCATGATCTTAGTGTATATTAGATAGGGGAAGAACCCCTAAATTACCTCTAAGGTAATCAAAAGCATCTTTCAGTAGTAGCTTTGTAAAGATATCAGCCAGTTGTTCCTTTCAATGCACATACTCCAATATCACATTTTTCTTTTGAACTTGTTCTCTCAAGTAGTGATACTTGTGTTAGAATGAAATTAGAATAAATGAGAGGGGAGGGGTGAATCAGTTATCCTCAGGTCTAGATGTATAAAATAAAACTTTCTATATTTCAGATCTACTCGGCAGCAGTAGCATATGTCAAAAACTTTAATCATGCAGTTTACTATATAATGTGATTAGCTTGTAGAAACATAATAGTAAAACAAACCATTAGCATTCACACAAGTTGACATAAGTATTTAATGTGGAAACCCAATATGGGAAAAACCACCAGTAACATGCTACCAAGTTTCACTCTTCTGAAGTGAGCTTTGTGAGGAGCCAACCCTATTAAAGGTTACAATAACACACTGTTAGGTGTGACCTGGTTA
>MU227963.1:1392908-1414533 GCA_018584345.1 Thuja plicata | reverse complement strand
TCTTTAGGTTTTAGTTTATAAATTTTCAAATTCATATTTCATTGATTAGTTATTGCATCGATTTACTAATATTCTAACCCTAATTAGCATTAGGTCCTAGATTTCAAATTTGTTAGTTCAAGTATAGGTCATTTATTTCGCATTCAGTTTTTAATCCTAACTTAGGTTTGTTAATTATTAGAATCTGTAGCTATAAGTTATTTGCAAGTTTTCAGTTATTGGGTACACCCGCCCTGGTTTCTAACCTAAAGTGCAGGGATTCAAGTTAGAGAAAAGGTTTCAAATCTGTCAGTTGGCATCTCGTAACCACTAAGAAGAAATCCAGTGATTTCAGGAGCCAACACCATGCTCAGGGTGTTTTCTTCAAATGATAAATAGCTTTTTATAATTTACATACTTTGTTCTTATTTGTGCTCTCAATGAATCCTTCAGGTTGCTCAATGTAAACTTATTCTTCAAGTATCCCATTCGAAAATGTAGACTTGACATCAATTTGATAAAATTTGAATCCTTGTAAGCCACATAAGATAGAAGTATTCTTATTCCTTCCAATCTAGCAATAGGTTTAAAAATCTCTCCATAATCAATACCTTCTTCTTGTGCATAACCTTTTCAAACCAATCTTGCTTTGATTCTGATAACTTCTCCATTCTGATTCAGCTTGTTTCTAAAAAATCCATTTAGTACCAATAACATTTTTATCCTTTAGCCTAGGTACTAAAGTCCATGTATTGTTCTTTTCAATTTTATCAAACTCTTCTTTCATTGCTTTCATCCAATCTTCATTATCTAGTGCATCTTTAATTTTCTTTGGCTCGAATGTAGATATCAAACATGTATTGTCTCTTACCTTGCTTCTTGTCGTCACTCCAACATATTTATTTCCAATAATATTTCTTTGGGTTTGATGCCTTCTCACATATTTTGTTAAAACAGGCTCGGTAGGTCTCAGTTCTTCATCCTCATCACTCAGTTGTTGAGCTCTTTATATAGCTTCATCCTCGGTAGGTTCTCTTGGTAAGGTGTCAAGAACATCAGGTTTATAAGATATAAAAACTTATCATAGTATTCAGGTTCCTTTTAGTGGAAAGTGATAAATTTTGTATGATGTGACTCACTTTTTGGTTGTCATTTATGGAAACAAATCTGGCTTACTGGTCGATTCCTTTAAAGTGAAGTTTTGGTGACTCTAAAATTGGCTAAGTATAGAAGCAAAAATACAAAGGTATTTTGAGTATCTAACATTGAGATCGATGAGTTACAAAAAGAGAGCTTAGAAGAATATATTATGGGGTATGTGTGACCTCCACCTAAGATCGATTTTGTTTTGGTGATGTTTACAATAACTTAGAGAGATTTGAAGATAGGCAGACAGACAATAGAATAGTGATACAGAGCATCTGGACAGAAGCAATGATTCAGGGAGTATGACACAGGCTCCTAGAAATTGGAGTTGGATTATGATTGTTGATAACCTATATTTTGATTATGTAAGAGTTCTGACTATGTATTTTATTTTTTTTATTAAAAGTGTTTTGTATTGAGAGTCGACTATGTAATATTTGTATTTGGGAGCCGACTTGGTAAAGAAGAAAGATATATATGTAAGATCTTTTTGTTGAGCAAAGAAAAAGTTCTGAACAAATTTTGGATGTGATATACGAATGGAAGAGCAGAGGATGACAAAGATCATTGAAGAACTATGACTGAAACTATCTAAGAACTAGAGATGCTTGTTTTGTTCATTACTGAGAACATTTTGTAACAAAACTATATTGTAAGAGTTGTATGTTCAGTTGGCCCCTAACAGGGTGTTGTATACCTTTAACAGGGTTGTTATTCCTTTAACAAGGAAATGTACTGTGTAATATTCATCTCCTAAAAAGGATAGGTCCCCTAACATGGACACTATACTTTAGTGCATGCTTGTGGGTACCATCCCCACCAGGGTTTTCCCTTGGCCATGGTTTCCTCGACAAAAAATAAAGGTGTTATGAGTACTGTGTTATTTTCTTATGTTCTTTTCATTTCTACAAGCTTATGGATTATTTGCAATTGGTTGAAAATTTTAATTAAGTGTTGTAATACTGATTCACCACCCCTCTCAATATTACCTAATCCTAACTATTGGTATCATAGATTTTGGCCATTGGAGAGAAAGTCTAACAGCTTAAGGGAGATCATAATGGATTTAGATATTTTTCAAGAAAAATTTGATGTTGCACTTGAAGACCTCGATAAAGAAAAAGCAGAGAATGGAGAATTAAGATTCAACATGCGAAGAGCTGAGAAATTTATAAAGAAACTTAGAGACTAGCTTCAACTTTCCAGAAGTCAAAGACAGGAACTTGTGGTTCAGATAAAAGAAGATTCAGACAAAGACAATTCATATCAAATGAAGCAACTTGAAGAAGAAAATGAAACCTTAAATCTTGAAAATGAAGCCATGACTAAAGAGATTCAATAACAAAAAGATGCTAAGAAGATGATTGAAGAAGCTTTGAATAGTGAAAATACTTTGATAGAACAAATGAAGAATGAGGCTGACAACTACAAGAACAAGTATCTAGATTTGGAGAAATACAATTAGATCATAAAAGGTGAACTTATTGAGGCAAAGAAACACATTGAGATACTTCACACTAGCAGTGATTTGATTGATGAAAAAAGAGACAGACAGAAGGTGATATGACTGGTGTTGGATTCAATGAAGCTGAATGTTCGAAGAAACAAAAAGAAAAATCTGATGCAAAGATTGATGCTGAAAAGCCTACTATGGAAGAACCTATAAAGAAGATCAGACCCTTCAATAGTAGATGCTTTTTTTTTAACAAGTTTAGACACATGAAAAGATATTTTAGAGGTAATTCCCCTCTTAAGACCTTATTTGGTTATTCTTTTAATTGTAATGGATATGGGCATAAGAAAGAAGAATGTGGGAAACCTAATCAATCTAGATATAGACAAGACAATGGAAGAGAACCAACAGTGAAACTTACATGCTATAAATGTAATAATATTGGACACATTGCAAAGTATTGTAAGCTTCAAGTAAATCAGGAAAGAAGACCTCCTATATTTTACAAATGCAATAATCCAGGTCATATAGTGAAGTTTTGTAGGTATAATGGAGAAAACAATAGAAGAGTATCACATCCTATGATTACACAAAAGAATGGAAATGATATTGGTAAGAGTGTTGCAGATTCAAAGAATGATTTTGACAGTTTCTTTAAGAAAGAAGAGGATAATAATAGTGGTAATATATGGAAGATCAAAGAGACAAGTCAGACATTGGTTCAGGGAGAGACAGTAGATGGTACTGGATCTTCGCCTAATGGTAACAAAATTGAATCGGCCTAAATGGTCGATCATGGCCTTAGGGGGAGCATTGGATGAAGATATTAGAATATATCTAGCCCCTGATTTTGGGAATTGAGCTCTAGCGAGCTTAGGTATGATTGTGATTGACATCATTGAGTATATATTTAAGAGCGCAACATTGAATGATGCTTATTGTGTGATCGTGAGCTTTATAGCCGACTGGATAGCATTGGGTAATGTGAAATTTCAATGACTTAAAATTGTATAAATCACCATATGATTATCTATTTCCTAAACATTTGACGAGCCGCAACCTAAGGAAATTAGAGAGCAGAGAGATTCATTCTATCTTACAATTGTCTTGCATGATCGATTGAAGCGAAAACTCAGAATTCAGTGTGTAAGAGGTATTTACATCATCTAGCTATGGATGCACCTATTATTTATGATGTTGTAGATTGAACTAGATATAAATTCAAGAAACATCCTTTCAATTCTTGTGAAGAATAACCCGAAGGAGAATTTTCTCAGACACCACACAGAGTTTTACACATAGAAGACATTAGGGCATACATTCATTGTAAGTATGATATACTGGGTGTTGATGAAATTTCTACTGAAATGGAGTATATGAATGACAAAGGCATTATGAGAGATGAATACAAACATGTTGATCAATTGAGAATTATGAAAATTTTGTAATTATATGAATTCAACAAAGAAGAATGATTTAAGATATTGTTGAGCAGAGTACATGATCAGTTTATTTGGATAGGCGAGCAACCTGTGAAGATTTGTAGTGAATTGATTCATGAGATTAATAGATTGGATAACACTAGAATCATTCCTGTAGTAGAGAAACATGTTAAGAAGCTGCAATTTGAAACCCAAACACACTCAAAATGGGGTAGGCAAGATATGTCAGTAAGCAACATTATGCAATAGGATGTAAAATTTATTGCTATGATACTTAGTTACTGTTAGTTAATGAATATATCTTCTTTCTTCAAATCAATTTAACACTTTATAACCCATCTGAAAATAGAAAACATTTCTAACAACATGATCTAATAACACAATAACATCTAGACCCTCTAAATTCAATGGTGGAGCTCCTGTATAAGATATTCAATGAATACTTAAATGAAAAATGCTATAAGAAGAGATTTTACTTTTCACCCAAAAGTAATTAAGGCATTTGAAAGCATATCATTTATCAACATAAAATGACTACCAATTGAAAGATGATTCAACACATAAAATGAAGCCTACAGACTTTAGACTTTCTCATTCACTGAAATATAGATAAAACATAGTAAATTTTAACTACTGATAAAATAAGGATCTGCAAGACATTTATCAACCAATCCAGATATCCCAACAAAGATCCTCCACAATTTTATAAACACATAGATTCATAAAAATGATTTCTAAATATCCCAATAGATTTCAAAATATATCACATCCAAAAACTACTAAGTCTAATTACTAAAATTATCCTAATTAAAGTTTTGACCCTAACTTAGCCTTTTCTCTGGCTATATATAGTCACCAATATATCAAAAAAATATTACAGAACTCCTCAGAGTTGTCCTTTTAAAACAGTTTTAAAACTAAAAAGAAAAAAATATGCAAGAAAACTAAATCCTCTGCATGCGCCAAAATAGATGGATCATGATCAAGGAGTTGCCAAAGAATTTGGCTACTCGCCTTGGACATTGGAGGATTGAGCGGCTCACCATTCCACATGTGCTCTAGAGAAGCTATCCATGATAGGGTGATAGGGCAGGGCAATGTGCACAACTATCTCCTTCCATAGCTTCTTCTCCTTACAAACTTGCACCATTTGTTTCTTGTGTGATTCCAAATGATCAACACACACACCCAACATGGATTCTACATTGGCCATCTTGGTGAAGTCCGCTGCTGACAAGGACTTGTTATCCCTCACCATTATCATTTCTTTTTCAAATTCCTGAGTCAAATCACCTAGTTCCTTTACAGTTTGACCATCCTCTTTGGTGAGATCTATATTTAGGCATTTCAAGTCCTTTCTCATCATTTTGATCAGCTCCTTGAGCTCATTTAGCAGCTTAACCAAAATTTCATGTCCAGATTCCAAGATCGTGTTCCTCCATTCAATGCTTTTCATGGCCACATAGAACACTTCATTGTCAAGTCCAGCAACTAGTTTTTCAGCAAGGAAGTTGGTTACATTTGACTCATAATAAGAGACCACTTTCTCTTTTCCTTTTCCCATGCAGTCATGTTCGCCTGCATCTTATCAATTGCTGCATTAATTGTCTCTCTAGCTTGAATCAATTGAGAAATATAATCCCCTAGGCCTTGGATAATTCCCTGTATCCACTGGGAAAATACATCTGCAACCAGTTTACTCCTCTTAACCTGTTCAAGAACATTGTGGCTCTTAGGTGATCGCATGAATAAACTTGACCAACACCTTGATGAGAGATTTAAGCTCTTTCTTGTGCTCTCATCCTTTAAGCTCCTCTTAATTATCTTTTTGGTAGATTATTCTAGGTGAGTTACATCTACCTCTTCGATTCCTTCTTTGAGGTCTATCTTTTCAACAATGTAGTCATCAACCGTGATATCACTAACAACCTTGCTACTTTTAGGATCCGAGTGTTCTACTACCCAATGCCCTATTATTTCATCTACATTAATCTTGTATTCTTTCTTCATCCTTTTGGGCTTCACTAGTGTGCCAAGGCACTTTCTTACAAAATCTTCTATCGGTAGAGTGATAGGTAGGATGTCTCTTTTTTTGTTGATAGACGTCTCAAGCCAACTAAGAGTCAAGGATGGGGTTTGCAGGGACATATCTATAACCAGTGAGGATTCTCCAACATTAGGCTAGTGATCCTTTGGGTTAGCTTCTGGATTTAGGGGAGAATGTTGAGGAATGTGATCAATATCCATGTTATCTAGGTCAATTACCTCCTTTTCTTTAGGTTCTTTAAGATTCTGTTTCCTAGAGCGCAAAATTCTAGTGGACCTCTTAGTAGATAAATATTCTTCCTTCATCTCACTCTTAACTTTATATGGAGCCTTCTTCTTTTTAGGTTTCTTAGAACCTACAAGGGGAACAACATCATTAGAAATAGGACTAGGGGTGGCTACAAATTATTTCTGGTTAACCCCTCTGGTGTTACATTTTCCCTTTTTGGGAGGTCTTTTACTTTCTATCCAGTCTTTTGTCATGTTAATAACACTAAGGGTTTTAATGTGGATATTGTCTCTTTCTTCTATACCCTAGTCAATTTTAGACAGAGGTTGATGTTTAAGCTTCTTTTCATATTTTGCACTTAGTATTTCATCACCTTCCCCTTCTTCGATTCATGTGATATCTAAATCAATATGCAGTGAAACAATCTGACTGAGTGTGAACCTAGACCATCTCCTTCTTATCACCTTTTGATCATCAGCACAATCCTCCCTATATTCCTCCATCTATGGAATGTGGTGGAACTCATTTACTAGGCAGAAATGTTGAGTTGCGTAGCCTCTAACATCAAAGTCTTTCCTAGCTTCAAAAGTTTTCAAATTTATCTTTTTGAGTTCCAATTATAATTTTAATGCATCCGCAGAATTTTTACACTAATAATGGCCTAGCTCAATGGGAAAAAAGGACTTAGCCCTACCTTTCTTTTCTTTCAGTTTCTTGTGTACATGCACCAGTTGGTGACTTACCTCCATAACAACTAGGCTATCAAGGGCATACCTGGGAATCTTGAATGGTTCCCCATTGAATCTACCTATTATTAAATATATGAACCTTATGAATTGAGTGTAATAGCTTCTATAGATATTCACAAAATCTCTGGCTTCTTTCAATAACCTTTTTTATGTATCGCCTTTTAACTCAAACACTAGCCTCCCTAAAAATATGTCATTAAACTTCATGAAACTACTTGTGTATGAATCCTCCTGCAAATGGGGATGGTAATCATAAATATTTATACCAAGGACGAGTGTCTCTTTAAAGAGGTCTTTCCATTCCTTAGTACATGCAAGAACATAAAACAAAAAGGAGACCATGTAGAACCCGTTTCTTCCTGAGCAATTATCTAGCTGGTGATGAAGCTCATCTGCTATATCCTCTGCCCAGTCGATATAATTTTGTCCTCCTAAGGTCACCTAGATATAAAAATACATCCAATCATGCCATGAGTATGCATGTTGATTCCCCTTTAGTCTATTTAGTAGTATTACTATATCTGCAACCTCAGGCTTGAAATGATCAATGGTAAGGGACTTTTGCAACCTAGACCCTCCTGCCTATGAATTTAATAACTAGCACTGTGCTATTTCATTCCTATATATCTTATTTTTATCAGAGAATATAGTTCAAGAGGTAGATACTGTCCATGCCTCATATGGTTCCTTCTCAGGTATACCCATGGCCTTCAAAATCATATTTTTGTTTATAAAAACAAGAGGGCTTACGTCTGTCTTTTTTATACATATCTCTTCACTGTTGTAGTGCAGCACACATTCTACCACTAATTCCGAATATGATGCTGATTCAGGGAAAGTGGTTGCCTTTGCTAACCCACTCTCAACTACTTTGATCATCATAGAATCAGGGGAGGGGTTCTTGATTTTTTCCCTAATTTCTCTAAAGGTTTGGTAAGGCATGACATTATCTTTGCACTTGGGAAGAGAGCATACTAAGCTTGGGGTGTGGCTGGAAATAGGAATAGGGTTTTTCATGGTGAGGTAAATGACTGGAATGATAAACTAGAGACTTACAAAAAACAAAGTTAGGTATTTGATTCATATCAAAGCGTAGAAAACTTTCTTGACGAAATATTAAAGAGCAACGATTCGATGGGAAATAACTGACCTACAATAATCTGGAATTGTTCTACTACTCAGGAAGAAGGAGAAATCTTAGCAACATTACCTCTTTGAGTGCGGTGAGTAATCATAATTAACAAGGAGAAGTTAAGAGACAATTTATAACATCTTGCTAAAAAATGATTGCGGGGATACACATTTAATGTGGGAGTTGAGATTTATGTCAAATAAATGCATACGACAAATGAATTAAATGAAAACATCAAATCTCAAACTTCACATGATCAAACCATCTTTACAATGTCACTTCAATGATGATTATCATTGATTTCCCGTACAAGTTAATCTTTCTCTACCAGCTGTCACATCAATCTCCTCATGACCAATGTTCATCAATGACCAAGTGGCAACCCTTTTTGAACTTTGAACCTTGAACTAAGGCAGTTCAAAGTTCAAATTCAACCTACATGATTATTAAGAAGGACTTCCCTTTGGCTTTCTTTTTTTTTTAAATAAATAAATAAATACAAGTGGCTACAAGACTCACTCTATGGTTGAACTTTGAATCTTGAACTAAGGACAGTTCAACATTTGAGTTCAATGCGAAGGCCGACTTTGCATAACTTGCCACTAACATCACATAGTTTTGAAATAAAAGTGAGCATGCTGCGAGGTGATAATGAACTTTTAATGTTAAACTAAGGGAGTTCAAAATTTAAGTTCAACATGCTAGGTGTATCTGCAAAGTGTCAAAGGTGGGAAAAACAAGTTTAGTATTTTGATACTTTGATCAATAAAAATTTTAGAGGGGATTCTTGCTAAGAAGGGAAACATGAGGAAGAAATAATTGGTGGTAAAAATGGCTCCAGCTAGGGAAAAGGACTCATGAGGACACATAATGAACCTTAAATCTTTGGTTTCGCAGACCAGGGAGGAAACTTTGAAAAGGGTTGAACCTACAAAAAAAATTAGGAAAGCAAACAAAAAGTAGCAGGAAAAGAACAAAGCAGGAAAGAAAAACACACATGAACACTATGTACATAGAGGAAAAGACTTATCTACATTTGATACAGCTTAAGATCTTGACCATTAAAGGTCAAAGGCTAAACAGTTCCATCAAGATGTTCCAAAATAAAAGAATTACCTCCTACAACTTTGTTCATCAGAAAAGGTCCCTTCCACAAAGATTCAAATTTTCTATGTGCACCTTTAGGCTCTCTTCTCTTGTCCCAGAGGAGGACTTGGTCTCCTTCCATAAAGTTTCATGGTCTATTCCTATCAAAAAATTTATTTACCCGAGCTTGGTGCAAAGCTATATGCTCTACCATTTCTTCTCTCTCTCACTCTCTCTCTGTCTCTTCTTGAATTTTGTTCAAATACATAATCATTTTTTTGAGCCCATTCTGGAACACTTGATCTTTGATTACTATCTACAGCTTTGATTTTGTTAACTCCAAGGGTAAGGATAATTGTGCCTCCACACCATAGACTAGTTCAACCTTACTTGGGTCCATCATTTACTAGTTTCTTCATAATGGTGATAAATTTCTTGTTGCTTGATTCCGCCTGACCATTCCCTTGGGGATAATAGTCAGAGGCATGGGATAAATGGATACCATGATCATAACAGAACATTTTTCAGCTCATGAGAGGAAAAGTTAGTAGCATTATCAGTGACCAACTTGTGAGGTATACCAAACCTGACCAATATGTAGTTTTTTAGAAAATCATGCACCACCTCGGAAGTAGTCTTTCTAACTGGGACTACCCTGACCCACTTAGTGAAGTAGTTAGTTGCATTTAGGATGTGTGTATGTTCAACACTAGAGGGAGGATTGATTGGCCTAAAAAAATCCAATCCCCACTATGTAAAGGGCTCCTCAATTACCATCGGTCTTAGAGGTAAAACCGCTAGTTGGGGTTTTCCACTAAATAGCTTGCATTTTTCATATTTAGAAACCCACTTATATGCATCTCCAAACATCCCAGGCCAATAGTAATAGCTCCTAATAATTTTGAAAGTGGTTAGTGTGGAGGAAAAATGACCACCACATGCTTCATCATGAAATTTATTGAGCAATTTCTCTTGTTTTTCCTTATCTACACATAGAAAAGATTCATCCAAACCTTTTTTGTATAGGATGTCATCTATAATAATATATTTTTATGCTTTTAGTCTAAGGTTTCTCTTCTCTCTAGGACTCAAGTGTGTTGGGAAATCTCCATAAGTAAAAAAATAAGAAACATTAGAGAACCATGGGTCCTGTAAGCTAACAAAGAGAACCATAGGTGTATGATCTTCTGATGTTTGTTTGGCCATTAACTTGCACAAGTCCTGACCTCTAACTAACTTTGTTGGATGAATATCTAAATCAAACTCTTGGATCCTTGAAATCTAGGTTTCTCTTTTATTCATACTCACCTCTTGTTGAGTTAAATTATCCTTCACAGCAGTACTAGGTACGTACATGGTGGAATGGGAATGTAGGATATAAAATCTGAAATACTTTATGGCCCTTACCATGGCATATGTTTGTTTTTCAACCAAAGGGTAGTTCAACTCATGTTTCTTGAGTGGCAGACTTATGAAGGCAATTGGCACTTCCTCTCCTTTGTCACTTTTTTGAGATAATATCCCAAACAATGTGTATTCTGAAGCATATCAGTAGATAAAAAAATATTTCCTATAATCAAGGTTTATCAAGACAGGGCAGATGTGATATCTTCCTTAACATCATCAAATGCCTTTATCACTTCAAGGTTCCACTTAAAAGAGTTCTTATCACTTAAAATGCCTACCATGTTTTTAGTAATTTCGGCGAAATCAGTTACAAATCTCTGTAGGAAGTTGATTTGGTCAAAAAAGGACTTCACCCTTGTTCAGTTAGAAGGCAACTCAATCTGCTGAATGGATCTCACCCTCTCAGGGTAAATTTTTATCCCATCTTTTGATACAATGTGACCCAGCAACTTTCCCTCTATAACACAAAAGATAGATTTCTTGGGATTTAAGGATATTCCATGTTCTCTACACATTTGAAGGACTATTCTGAGGTCTTTCAAGTGATTCTTCTACCTTTTGGAAAATACTGTCAAGTCATCTAATTAAATGACAGTTATCTTGTTGATTAGATGACTGAAGGAAGAGTTCATTGCTCTCTGGAAGGTTGCACCAACATTGATCGGCCTAAAAGGCATGCGATTGTAAGCATATGTGCTCCATGGTGTTGTAAAGGTTGTTTTATGTTGATCTTCATCAGCAACCCATATTTGATTGTAACCAAAAAATACATCCAGCATGGACATCATCTCTAACCCTGCAACTATCTATAATATGTAGTCCATCATAGGGATCCCATAATTGTGTTTTAAATTGCTCTAATTCATATTCCTAAAGTCGACACAAATTTGAATTTCTCCATTCTTTTTCCTCACAGGGATAATATTTTCCACCTAGGTAGAGTGGTGGATGGGGTAAATGATTATAGCTTGCATAATTTTCCCTACCACATTCTGAATTTCTTCTAACACCTTTGGATTGTAGCTCCTTAGTTTCTGCTTGAATGGGACAGACCCTGGCTTGAGAGGAATGTGATGTTGAAATTTCTCTCCTTTGAAATTCTTGAGGTCTTGATAAGACCAAGAAAAAATATCCTTGAATTCCTTTAACAAATTAATAAACCTCCTCTTCTTATTAGAGGTACAACATTTTCCCAAATTAACATACTTGGGATCTCCTTCCTCCCCTATGTTTATTTTTTCAAAATCTTCTTCATTAACTACCTCATAGGGGTCGGGTTTCTTTTTAACTGCATCATGTTGATCAAAAATATTTTCCAAGGAAACCAAACCTTTGGGTATGTGGTTTCCTTTTAACTGGACAATTCCTTCATCTATATTTTACCAAGATCAGGGCAAAACTCATCACAACTTGATTTTGATCCTTCAAAGAACGTGGTGCTAAAAAATTCAATCATCTGCAAAACTTGTCAATCTGCTTATCATCTTGGAAGACCTACCAATGGCTTTCATTGTTAGGTACTCTAGGCCTATAGACCATTTTGATTCTATAAGAATCTTCCTTGAACTTAGGATGAGGCAAAAGTAGTGACGCTAAAACTGCCAAGGAATCGACCTTACAGTTTAGAGATCTTGGAATAACATCTATTGTAAAAGCATCAAATCCTTCAATCTCATCCCATACATAGTTGCTATAATGCTTTAACCATTCATTCTTTACTGCATCCCTTCCTCTGATTTGTCTTACTACCAACTTTGCATCTCACTTAGCTTTAAGCATTTTAATCCTCTTTTTCTTAGCTTCTTCAATACCAAGCATAAGGACCTCATATTTGAAAGTGTTTTTAGTATTGTCAAATTATAATTTGAAAGCATATGGAAACATTTCTCCTTGGGGAGTTATCAATACATCCATTTCCCCATAACCAATTGAAGCACAACTACCATCAAAATCTAGAGACCATAAGGAATCTGCATTCTTGCTCTCAAACTGTCCTCCATCTGTATCCAAGGAGATCATATAGTTCCGAAATTCACATTCCTGGTAGAGTATATGGGATTTGGGGTCTTCAGAGGGGAAATAGTATACTTTGATTTGGTCTCCAGTTGCAAGGTGATACTCTTATTCCCAATAGGAATGGTGGCCTGGGACCAATCTAATTTTATTTCCCCTCCAAGATCCATGCAGAATGTTCTACTCAACAGCATTCCATAATTGGCTGGGATGTCTGCCACTAAGATGGTCAATTTGAGATTTTTTCTTGGGTGTGCAGCTAGAGCTACTTGGGCATCTTTGATTTGACCCAACAATGGGACTTGATTAGAGTCCATGGAATAGTATTTACCAAATGTAGTGGTCAAAGGGAGGTCCAATGCTTTAGCAACCGAGGCTGGCATTATGTTATCCGATGCTCTAGAGTCTATAATACAATTGTTAAGTTTGTACCCATGGATGAACAAGGACTGGTAAAAGGGTTCAGGCTTTAGATTGAAAGAGGGATTTGTATTTTTATTGGATTTCGTGGCTAACATAGGTTGGATTATTTCAGGCATAGCACCATGCATGGCTTGGCTAGCAGAGCCTTCAAGGGTAGACTGTCCAGATTTGACATAACTAACTAACCTATCCAACTCCTTTGGATTCATCCTAAGATATTCAGCTGGTGACACTTGAATCTTGGAACTTTTAAAAAAATAAAAAATTTCAAAGGAAGAATCAAAAGTAGATTTTTGCACAACTCCTACTTCTTTAGAATTTTGATTTTTTTAAAAAGAATTCTTAGGTGAGAAGTCTTTACCTTTGTCCCATCGTTGAGAAGGTCCAGGAGAGTCATTAGCTTATGGATTATGATGGATTCTTATCAAAATAGCACATGTAGGGTCCTCCAGAGTCACCATAATATCTCCTCCTTGATCACAATCAGATTCATATTCCATTAAAAAAAATCTAGAGCCGCCAGGTAACTAAGGACTCTCTGTATCTCCATAATTTTCATCAACCATTTCTTTATTTACAAGAATTTGCATCAAGCTCACCATCTCAGGGAAAGTGTCACCATCATGGTCATCTGTGAGATGGAAGGTACATGTGTTTTCTCCTCTTGGGAATGGTTCTATCGCCTTGTATTCCACCCGAGAATGTCTGGTATTTCTATAGCTAGGTCTCGCCTGGTCTAAGTTTCCCCTAGGAATATCTTTGTACAACTGAGGGGGATTAGTGCTTGATTTAGGCATTTGTCTTTTAATCATGATTATGTCATTTACAAACCTCTGTAAAAGAGGGTCTAAAGTATTAGCACTTTGAGTGTTGGGGGATTGTATATCCTTCCTCTATTTTCAAGCACTTATTAGGTCATCCTCTAGATCAATAGCCTTATCTTGGGCATTCTGTAAATTAGCTACCCTAGCTCTCCTTAGATGAAATCTTACATAAGGTGGTATGGAATTTAAGAAAAATTCTTTCCTATTCTCATTAGTAGATCTCTTTGTAAAAAGAATTTTTTGAATTATTCTGTTGAACTTAGCTACAAATGTTTGCATGTGTTCTTGAATTTCCTTCTTAAGCTGGGTTAATTGAGCTAATAAAGCATGTTCATCAAACAAGATTTTAAAATGTGCTTCAAAAGAACTTTTAATGTTATTCCAATCAGTAATATAACCATTGGGCAAATGATAGAACCAATTTGCAGCCAACTCAGCCAAGGTTTGCATAAACAATCTGACTGCCATGTCTTCGTGTTGAACAACCAATATACCACAAGTAGTATTAAAGGCATTGAGGTGATCCTCTGCAGAAATTTTCCATCCCCATAAAATTTAGGTAATGTCTCTCTTGCCCCTTTGGGAAAACTATGGTTTTCCCCTAAGTTTAATGGGCCTACTGCCACCCCCAAGGTTGCGCCATCACAGCAACTAGGAATATCGTAACAAGAGGAGGAGCTTGGATTCCTGATAGAGTTAAAGCTTGCCAATTTTTGGAAGATTATGATGCACTAGGAGATGTCTTGGTTGGGGAAGGTGGTCTACTCCTAGCTTTTATTTTGGGTATGCAGGTGGTAGGAAATTGTAAATTTTGTAATTGCTGAAAAAATGTGTCAAAAATACCTTCCCTCCTTTGGGACCTGGTATAAGGATGTGACTCCAGTGTTACTTTTTATGGTCTTTGGATGGATCTAACAACTACTATAGCCTCTCGAGCTATTGGGATTCCCCTTAACTACTCGTCAATGTCCTCTTCTTCTTCCAACATGAGTCAGACTTGCTAGTATTGTTGATTATTGGTTTTGACCTTCCAAGCAAGAGAGTTTAAGTCAGCTATAATATCCTCCTATTTGTCAAGAAAATGGAGGTCTGGTTGAAGAACTAGAGGGATTTCCTCTTGCCCAAGTATCACTACAGTCGGTAATACCATGATAAAAACATCACATATAAATACACAAAGCTGATCTTTCTATGTTTTCCCTCCCCAATAGAGTCACCAGATAAAATGTTAGTTAATGAATCTGTCTTCTTTCTTCAAATCAATTTAACACTCTATAACACATCTGAAAATAGAAAACTTTTCTAACAATAGGATCTAATAACACAACATCATCTAGACCCTCTAAATTCAACGATATAGCTCCCATATAAGATATTCAATGAATAATTAAATGAAAACTCCTTTAAGAAAAGATTTTACTTTTCACCTGAAAGTAATTAAGGCATTTGAAAGCATATCACTTATCAACATAAAATGACTACCAATTGAAAGATGATTCAACACATAAAATGAAGCCTACAGAGTTCAGACTTTCTCATTCATTGAAATATAGATAAAACAGAGTAAAATTTAACTACTAATAAAATAAGGATTTGTAAGACATTTATCAACCAATCCATATATCCCAACAGAGAACCTCCACAATTTTATAAACACACAGATTCATAAAAACAAGAGTTTTTCTTTCATTGATTTCTAAATATCCCAACAGATTTCAAAATATATCACATCCAAAAACTACTAAGTCTAATTACTGAAATTCTCCTAATTAAAGTTTCGATCCTAACTTAGCCTTTTCTCTGGCTATATATAGTCATCGATATATCAAAAAAATATTACAAAAATCCTTAGATTTGTCCTTTTAAAATGGTTTTAAAACTGAAAAGACAAAAAATACAAGAAAACTAAATCCTTTTCATGCGCCGAAACTGACGGATCACAATCAAGGAGTCGCCGAAGGATTTGGCTACTCACCTTGGACATTAGAGGATTGAGTGGCTCACCATTCCATGTGTGCTATGGAGAATCTATCTATGACATTATGATAGGGTAGGGAAATGTGTACAACTATCTACATCCACAACTTCTTCTCCTTACGAACCTGCACCATTTTTTTCTTGTGTGATTCCAAATGATCAACACACACACCTGTTGGAGATTTGATTCTAAGCAGTTGATTGATTGTATGTTTGTCATTGATCACAACATATAATACACAGTAGTAATTTTGTATGTACTTTTTCTAATGATGATATGAAGACTTTCATGGATAGATACATGTTGTTGACATGTTTATTATGTTATGTTCATACACGTAGACCCCAATATGATGTTTCAGTAAAGTTATGTAATTTTGTTATTGGTAGTTATAGTTCTGGAAGTGTAACAGTTTAGGGCCGACATATATCACATGTTTCTTGAGTTGCACCTATCTTCTATATATGTGTGTGTATATTCATGTTTAGTTATGAGTTGATGATATTAATCTAAAGGTGCCAAACATGTTTCAAGAAAATTGCAAAGCTAGAGTTAAATTGGTGAGGCGGACTTAGTGAAGTGTCGCGTCTATTTGGTTGATACTTGCACGGTTTTAATAATGCTTGCACCCTTAGTAGAGCCGACAAGAATTTTATGAAGAGTTGTCTTATAGTGTTGGCAAGTTGACTTCCTGAGGATGCATGACTCATTTTGTGTTTTCATAATGGTAACAAAGTCATGTTTAGTTTCTGTCATGAAAGACAAATGACTAAGTATGAAAATAGGTCAGACACATATACTCAATGATCAGCACATCAGCACACGTGCGAGAGATCAAGTCAATGTATGCGTGTTTAGATATATGTTGTATGCCACATGTACATGCTACATCCAGACATGCATAGTATGGAAAAATAGTACGGCAAAGTTACAGAGAGATCAGTAGACCAGCAGTCCAGAAGACAGAGCATGGAAGCCGACTACTGTTTTGATCTACGTGAATTATTTTGTAATGTAATGGGTAAGCGCCTTTGGTTCTATGTTTTTAATGATGTAATTAAAATTGTAGTAAACATGCTTGAGCTGACTTGTTCAGAAGCGTTGTATATTTTGTTTTAGGGCCGACTAGTGTTTTGTTTTGGGTTGCGTCTATTCGGATATAAACATATAAGTATGTAATGTAAAGTTATGTTAAAAGTTTTAATTATTATGTAAGAGGAAGATACAAAAGTGTATTACAATAAAGTCTGTAAATGATATAGCTCTTTAAGAGAGTAAGAGCATTCACGCATACACGGAACTGATCAGATCGTAGTGTCATCATACCAGTTCATTTTGATATAGTGTATATCATCTTTCAGAAGGTTTTAGCCTTCATCCTATTGGGCAGTGTGCCTAGTCAGTGAGCCATATACCTTTAACAGGGTTTTGTAAAAGACTCCTAATAGGGTCAGACCTTTAACCAGGTCATTGTACTCATATTGTAAAGACTGCTTCTAATAGGGCAAAGGAACTTTAATAGGTTCATTATTCCTAGTACAATATTTGTGGGTACTAATTCCCACCGAGGTTTTCCTCTGATCAAGGTTTCCCCGTAATCATATCATGTGTTATGAGTTCTTATGTTAAGCTTCATTCTATGTATGTTTGATTTATATTTAAGTTACTGAAAAGTAAATAATAGACAAACACTCATTCACCCCCCCTCTCAGTGCTTCCAAAAATTGGTATCAGAGCTCTGGTCCTCAGAAAATAAGTTTAACCACTTGAGGAGATCATGGACTCAGCAGAAGAAAAACATTTGAAAAAGAATCTTGAAGCAACTCTTGAAGATCTTGATGGATCTGAAAAATAAAATGAAGAACTTAGACTGAAAGTTGATGGCTCACAAATGCTTATCAAGAAATTAAGAAAAGATTTGAAAGATTGTTCTACAAGTGATTTAGGGAAAATGATAAAAAATATCAATGAAGATAAAATGTCTCTAAAAGATCAAATTGAAAATCTAGATGAACAGCTCATAGACAACCAAATTTCTATTGAAGAAAAGATCAAAGAAAGCAAACAACTAGATGATGAACTCTTCAAAGCAAACATGAAAGTCCTGGAATTGGAAAACATAAAGAAGAAGTTGGAATCTGAATTAATAGAAGCAAAGGATAAGATTGATAAACTTCACAAAAGTTTTGATTCACTTCAATCTCAACTCAATGCACAAAATCAAAAAGGCGACACTACTAGTCTTGGATTCAGTGTAGCACAAATTGAAGTCAATTCATTGCAAGAAAGAAAGAAACCTCATGAAGCATCTTTAGAAGCAAAGAAAGAAGCAAATATTGAAGAGATTAAAATAGATCCATCTAAAGGAGAAATCAAGCAAGTTAACAAAACTTGTTATGCATGTAACAAACATGGTCATTTGGAAAGAGATTGCAAAGAAGTAAGACCTTTTAATGTCTATTGTTTCTCCTGTAAAAAATTTGGTCATAGGGCTATACATTGCAGAAAAAATCAAAGAAATCATTCACAGCAGAATCAAAGAAGAATGAATCAAAACAATCAGAGAAATCAACCTTAAAGGAATCTGCAAAACACTACATGTTAGATATGCAACTACAATGGACACACAAAAAATCAATACAACATGATGAACAAGAGCATCAAACCTCCTATCATCTATCACACATGTGGAAAGGCTGGACATATCTCAAAGTTTTGTAGATCCAAAACTCAAAAGCAAAAGGATCCTAAGAAGTCACTATTTGAAGAGAAAGGAGAAGTTAAGTTTTTTCAAGAAAATGAAGATTCAAGCAAAATTTGGGTTGAAGTAAAGAAGGAAAATGATGTTGACAAAGTAGTCCATGCATCCACAGTGGACGCACCCTCTAATTTTGCTTGAATAGACCTTCTTGGTCTTAGGGGGAGCTATTCTAGCTCAAGACCCCTGCGCAGTTGGTATACTCACCTCTGAGTATGCGCCTATGAATTCATGGTTACAAGCACATAATATTTCTATATGCATTCACGCACTGTCTAAAATGCATCTGGATCTAAGTCTCAAAATCTCTGAGTAATTTGCGTATGGTTGCAAACATTAAATGCGGTAGATTGTATAAAAGAATGTAAGTGTTTGATCTTCTTCACACTTGCATTCAAGAGAATAGAATTTGAAGAGCATTGGAGCACTAGACATCAAGGCACAGAAGCATAATAGATTTGGCAGTTAAGCGAATGGATAAGAAGTTTGGAATGGAACCCTAGCAGTCATGCCATTTTAGAATTTCATGAAACCCTATATAAGCAAGTTCCAAGTAAGTATGGCAACCCCAGTTGTGTTTGATATAGTAGAGAGGAAGAGATTTGTATTCAAGTGGCATCCATTCAAATCCATACTGGATGATGTGGAAGGGGCTTTCTCCAAAACCCCACTAGTTGTTGTCCATGTGGAAGATATCCACACGTACATTTACTGTAAAAAGGAAACAGCAGCAGATATCAGCATAGCCACTCATATGTGATCTATGATGAAACCTGATTACACATTCAAGGATGAGTTCATGCACTTGATTGATAACCCTATTTTCAAATATTCGAATGCACATGAGTTTGATGAGCTAGAATGGGTGAAGATTTTGTTAAGAAGAATACATGATGATCTTTATTGGATTGGTGAGGTCCCTGTGCATATCACTACAGACCTAATCCATGAATTAACTAGACTTCCCAAGACTAGACCAAATTTTCCTACTGGTAACGATGTCAAGAAACAAATTGAGCAAGTTTGCCTATCTAGAAGTGACAAGCATGAAATTATAGTTGACCCTATCAAAGAAGATGACATAAAAATCTTAACAATGATACTTGGGTATAAGTTTCAGCAAGCAAGCAGGTTGAACAGTGTCTCTACAGCAACAGTCCTAGCAGTTGTCAAAATGGTGAAGGATAATAGGTTGAATAGTGTCTCTACAGCAACAGTCCTAGCAGTTGTCAAAATGGTGAAGGATAACACTCAATGCAACCTATGTGAGATCTTGTGTGGTCAATTGATTGACAACATTCAAATTATCAAGCATGACAGGAGCAAGACATTTGGGTTTTTATCTCTGATCATCTACTTGTATTTCCATATAGTTGGAAAGGTTGCAAACCTTTACCTAGACAGGAGAAAACCCACAATGTCTTAGATTTCTCTTAAGGTCACTTTAGAGAGAAGTGCAAGGGATGCCATGGATATGGATATAAAGACATTCAGGATCAAAATGCAGAATAGGTTCAGACTATCTGAGAAGATAGTTGAAAAATATAAGGATACCATATGTTTCATGGTAGAAACAGATTGCACATGCATGGAGGTAGTTGAACCTAGAACCAAATGGATTTATCCTCTTGGTTATGAAGTGGAATAACATGTGTTAGAAGGATATGCAGAAGTTCTATTGTCTGCGCCCAAAGATCCTAATGATCCTAGGTGGGGCACCTACAGAGAGAAGACCAATGAAGTGGATATTATCTTACACAGTGTTGATAATAAAAAGAAAGCATCCAGAATTACATCTAACATACTGAAAGTTCATGGAGTCACTCAAGAAGATCTTGACAAAGAAAGAGATGCCAAAATAGAAAAAGAACTTGAGAAAGCTGAATAGATCCATAAGAAGAATAAAGTAGAGAGCACCTCTATGCCCTCTACCACCATTGACTTAGATTCATCTCCACTGTCTACACCAAGCAAGAAGCCTAGAGGAAGAAAATAGGCACCCACAAATCACCCATCCTCAAGGAACACTTGGAGCAAAGAAAAGAATACTCAAGCTCCTCCTAAGGTAAGATTTAGACCTACTCTAAATGTTTTGAGGAATAGGATTGTAAATGAAGGGAGATTAGATACACTTTCTAAAGTCTATGACAAATATCAAGAAATTGATAAGACTGAGATACATTCTATGATCATATCTCATATGATCAAGTTTAAAAAGACAATTCTTGAACTCAAGACAGTGATACCAGATCAGTTATGGAACTTATTAGAGATCATGAAAAGACATGCAATAGAGGAAGACATGAAGATTAGATAAGAAACATTGGATACTCTTCTCCCTGTATTCTTGCATGATGAAAAGGCTATATTATTAGATCTGGTGAAGCCTCATCTCCGAACTAAGACAAGGACCTTACAATTTATGAACAAAGAGTATGATCAGATAGGTAAGGAGACTGAAAAGGCATTTGCACAAGTGTTTATGGATAGACACATGTATCCACCAATGACACCTACAACAAAAGTTACTCCAGCTCCTCCCAAATAGGTTACAAAACTGGTGATTCAGATAGCGCCTATGACAGGTCCATAGGTTTCAGTGCCCACAGTGACAATAACTTCTGATATAGATAAAGACTCAAAAGACACTATAGTAGTTGGCAATGTCAAGATATTCATGACTACATCTGAAAAAGATATAGAAAAAGTTGATAAGGCATTTGTAAGCACTGAAGAAATGTACACTGATGATACCTTTGCACAACAAGATGAAGTTCCCATAAATGATTAAATTGACATAAATGAAGATACTCAAGATGATACTCAAGGTGACAAGACACCAATAAAAGAGATACCGGTAAAGGTTGAATGCATGGATACAAGTCAGAATACTATATTCTCACCATCCACTCAACCATCTACCTCATTGTTGTCAAGGTTAACTCCTGATTCAGCAAGTC
>MU227963.1:1350468-1367608 GCA_018584345.1 Thuja plicata | reverse complement strand
TGTATTTAAATAAAATACATTAGAATTGGTAAATGAAACTATTTAATTGATTTAAATTCAATAGTTAGAGGAATAGGAGGGAAAAGAATAATATTAATAATAATATTAATATTTTTGGACGTCTACAGAATCAAACTTTCCTTCTCTAGAATCTTTCAATATGTAACATCTACTTCCAAAACCTTTAAAATATCTTACATTAGGTTTGTGTTCATACCAGATTTCATAAGGTGTTATGTTGGTACCTTTCTTCATTTGCACTTGGTTCAATGTGTAAACAATAGTATTGACTTCTCTCCAAAAGTTTTGTGAAATACCTTTTTAAATCATCAATTTCCTTGCACAATCAATAATAGATTTGTTTCTCCTCTCAGTAATACCATTCTATTGTGGTATCCTTGGTGCTGACATCTGCCTCTTAATTCCATTTTCATTACAAAACACTTTAAACTCATCAGATGTAAACTCACCTGCTCTGTCATATCTCAGACATTTCAGTTGTCTTCATGTTTCTTTCTCAACTATAGCCCTATACCACTCAAACATTTGAAATGCATCAGATTTTTCTTTTAAAAACATTATAGACATCATTCTAGAATAATCATACATAAACAAAATAAAATATGTCTCCATAGTAACTTTGAGTCCTCATGGGTCCACATAAATCAGTATGCACTAAATCCATAATTCCTTGTGTAACATAAGTCTTTCTTGAAAAACTATATTTAGTCATCTTACCGATTTGAAATTCTCTACACATAACATTTTCAGGTTTTTCTAATCTCGGTAGTCCTCTGACTCTATTCTTTTTACTTTCTTTGATTAAGTTGTCAAAATTAACATGACAAAGCATTTTGTGACATAACCAAACATCTTCAATTGTAGAAAATAGGAAACTCTGCATAGAAGTATCAAGGTAAATAAATTACCTTTAGATTTTTCTCCAATAGCAATCAAACTTTCCTTCTTGTCAAAAACTTTCACCGTTCCATGATGAAATTCCATTCGGTGACCTGTGTTATTTAGTTGTGCAACACTCAATAGATTATAACTTAAGCCTTCAACCCAATAAACATCATCACATCTTGTGTTATTCAGTAGAATTAAAGAACCTTTTTATTTCACAGGGTATGGAGCATCATTACCAAATCTAAAAAATCCTCCATCATGCTTCTCCAAGGAAATAAACTTAAGTGTGTCACCAGCCATGTGATGTGAACAACCACTATCTATAATCCATGTTTCATTCTTACTTACTTGTGATATTAGGGCTCTTAGTTCTTTTTTTTCTCCATAAAAATTATATTTAATAGTAACATACACAACTTCTTCACCATCATTGTCATTTGAATCATCATCACTTAGTCCTTCATTAGCAATATGACAATATTTTTTACTTTTATTTTTGTAGTCTTTGAATCTCCTTATTTGTTCTCTTTTTTGTCCTTATCTTTGTTATCTTTCTTCTCCTCATTATCTTTCTCAAGGTAGTTAGATGCAATATGACCAATCTTTTTAAAATTAAAATGTTTCAAGGGTAACTTACCTCAGTATCTACCTTTGCTTTTGTGTAGTCTTCTAGTCAACAAAGTTGTTAGAATAACTGAGGGGGGGGGGGGGTGAATCAATTGGTTCCCAATTATTCTACAGTCCCAAATTCTTCTAGATGTATATAACAAAAGAAACATATAAATCAACTCGGTGAAATGTAAAATGTATCTTTTAGTTGTTTACCTAATAGCAGTAAATTAATATTGTGATTACCGATCAATGTAGATAAAGTAATGTGTAAATTAAAATAACAATCCACAAAAATCATACACATTTCTTAATGTGGAAACCCTGCTTAAGGGAAAAAAACACCTGGGATGGGTAACCCAAAATATTTCACTCTTTTGAAGTGAGCTCGGTTAAGAGCCAACCCTGTTAAAGGTTACAATGCACACTATTAAATGTGGCATGGTTAGAGGATTTAAAACTAGCAGTTCTCTCTTAACCAATCATTCACTATGGGTTCAATAATAAAACACTCAACATTCATTAGAATGTCATAAGAAAGACTTTCACATCCTACTCAGTTAAGAGATTTATCTGTAACAATGGTTAAACTGATACAGTAATAATCTGATTCAAATACAACTTTGTTTGCATATTTTCAAATCTATGCTAAGTACATAATACCTCTGATCAATTTACTCACTTTAGTTCATCTGATTCTTCATACTTTGTTCTGCTTCGTAATGCTCTTTCCTTTTTCACTCGGTAATGTATGCAGAAAATGCTCAGTTCTATCTTTAACCAGTTTGATCAGTCATGCATAAACTTTGCATGTGTGTGCATCATTACATCATTGCATCACTTGATTCATAATGAATCTCTTATCTCTTATATAGACATCATAGATCATTTAATTTCCATCCTTTATATTTTTCCACTTAATCTCCATCATTGGTTTTTCCGCTTAAACCTTCCTCAGTAGTTGTGTTAAAAATTATGTTTCAATCTTTGTCGTCTGATCTTTCTTGAATTTTCATAACCATTTGATCATCATAAAAAATATTATCATTTAACTCATAATCATCAATTGTCATCTCATCATTATAGTTGACCTTGGTTTGATCTAACTACTCAGTCAATACCGTCTTGTGTTGGCAATCCCTAGCTTGGTTATCACTGTGCTCGATATACACTGTATTTTACTTGGTGTTCACTGTCTCTCGGTGTACACAGAACTATTCATTTACCGACCACATAAACTTTATTTGTTTTAGATCTTCAATCCATAATAGATTTTTTTTACCATAATGACACTCAAATAAGGTTACATCAATGAAAATACATTAACTGATAATGTTTATCATCGTATCTGTAACTCGATTGACTATCAACAAAATGACTTCAAACATACAATCAGTTTTTGTTCATCAATCTCTCCCTTTGGCATCGATGGAAACACAATATGAAATATGCAGTATAAAAATGTCATAGAATACCAAAATTTTGTTCTACAACTACATAATGCTCTAGCTCTCCCTAGCCTTAATATAGAAAATGTGTTAGCATTAAAAAAAACTCACCATGCAGACTATCCTTGCAGATTTGACTCTTCTATTCTTGATCTCTCTGTAGATAGATATGTCATTTCTCCCTTTTGATTTCTCTCCCTTTGATGGATAGATATTTAATTTCTCTCACTTTCTCTGTATAATATTCTTTCCCTTTAATGGATAGATATTTCATTTAATCTCACTCCCTTTGATGACAATACCAAAAATAAAATATATAGCTCTTCAGTAGCCAAAAATATCTCTACTTTTCGGTGCAGTAGAATAAGTACCTTGCAGTGTAGTAATATGTATTTTTTAGTCAAGTCTAGCTTTGCATCAACATGATTGATATTCTAATTACATTTAGGTTGATGCAACCTCCTATTCAGCTTAGTGACCAATAAACAAGGGATGAACCCCTAGTCTACCCCTCAAGTACTCTAATGTATCCTTCGGTAAGGGTTTAGTGAATATGTCTGCATGTTGTTATTTTGATTGTACATATTGTAGTATCACTTGCTTCAAGTTCTCTCTCATTCTCTTCATCTTTAGCATATAACTCTTCCAAACCACTCTGACAGCTGTAAAATCTCTCACTAGCACTACTCACATATCCATCACTAGCTCTAGAGTCCTTAGAACTTCAAATATTTAAAGATGACTTATGCAGACTTAATCTTAGATGTAGTAGGTAGACTATTATCAAAATCATTAATCTCAAATGCAACCAGCTTACCAATAGTAGCATCAAGTGAAACATTCATCTGAGGAATGGATCTCAACTCTTGTATGGCATATACTCGAATAGCATAACTATGGTATAGTTTTGTTGATTAAAGGTGTCATATCAGAAATTCCAAATTATTATATAGCTGTACTAAAATCTCTAGCATCAGTCATACATCAGATTGAAAAATTAATCAGAGAATTTCTTCAGAAAGGTAATCTCTCAGAGGATAAAAAGATACATCTTGTCTCTTTGCAAGACATGGCTAAAGCCAAGGTTATTGGGGGAGAAGGACCTCATGATTTGAGCAAAAGGATTAAAGCATTTGGGGGTAAATTAGCATGGAAAATATATTCAAAACTAGATAGTAAGTGGTCTCAAATTATGCAGCCTACTATTTAGACAATGGGGATCCTACATGTGTTTTTACCACTTTTGATTATCCCAAAGGTTCTTCAATATGGAGTTTTATGTTGTCATCTCATGATGTAGTTTCAGACTACACTATATGGGAAGTACATAATGGGTTTAGGGTATTATTTTGGATGGAATCTTGGAATGGAAAACCCCCATTGGCTAACTCACTCTTGTATCAAGACATCATGAATATTACAATGAATATATGGGGAAATAAGTTGATTCATTATGTGGTTTCTATTGAAATCTTCTCAGGTAGATTCATATGGAAGGATCCTTCTGAATTACCCCTAGATGAATCGTAAAGGTTTTTTTTGAAACAGATATTTGCATAATGTGAAGTCTTATTTTCCAAGTAAGGATGATGTTCTTAGATGCGCTTCAGAAAAAAAATGGCAAGTATACTATTAAGGAAGGATATTCATCAATTCAAAGTATTGATAACATGAAGCCTGCACTATGAGCATTCTCATTTTTTGGAATAGTATAGATTACCTAAAGCCGGTTGCTTTTCCTGGTTGGCATTAATAAAATTATTACTCACAAGTGATAAGTTGGCTATGCTTCGTATAGCACAACATTTTAATTGTGTATTATGCCATGAATAAATTGAAATAGCTAATCATTGTATAGTCAGAAAATGGAAGCACTTCCATGATAGACTGGTTTATCCTTCTGGGTAAACGGTTTAGGGTCATGTCAAGCACCCTGAATGGGTTCCCGACTTTGATCTAGCTTTATCCCCCTGTTCTGCCTCATTTCCACTCTTTCTAGCCTATTTTTGGAAACTTAGACTGAAAAACTAGGATTTTATTTTTGGGTCAAGGTTGACCTCAACCTTGACCTTGACCTAGGTCAAAATCAACCTTTTTTAGGTCTGGGGCCCAAATTCCAGAATCTTAGGGTTTTTGGATGTTGGTCTTTGGAAAAATTTTATTCCCGCTTTCGGGTCGGCTGTTTCAGAATTCAGGACAACAAATACTCAATTATATTTAACATAGGTCCTCTTCTAGGGGCATGGGTCCAATTAGAATTTAATTCTTCTATGTCGGCCTCTCTAGAAGATTGTGCCCTAATTTCATATAAAAGGAAGCTTTTCTCTCTCATTTTCTCTAAGCACTAAGAATCATTATCAAGCATAATTGCAAGAACTTTCAAAGACTTGAAGAGTGAATTTAAAAGGTGAAGAAGAAATATTTGAAGCAAGACAACTAGCCATTGAATCATTCATCCATTCTCAAGCACTTCTCAAGCATCCATTTTCATCAAGGAGATCCATTGGTAGCCATGAAGGATTCAAGCTCCATGGAGCCCTCTTGTTGAAGATTTCTTCATCTACATTCCTCCAAGTCTCTTCCAATTCAAGAACCCATTCAAGATTGGTGTTGAAGATCTATAAAGAAATTTATTGAAGACATCATACATTCTCCATTCTCCATTCTACATCCATCTTGCTGCATTCATACTTGTGGATCCAAGGATTTGAATCCTCCACAAGGACTTTTACATGAGCAAGGTGAATTGTTTCATTTACTTTGTTTATTTCAGAAATTTCAATTATGTATATTTGAGGTTAATTCCAAAATTGGGGTTTGACTAAGGAAAACCCCTCCCCCAACAAAAAAACCCCTTTTTCTTGTAGGAATAGGTTTGGAGTAGCATATCAGAATGGAGATTCAGATACCCTTTTCAGCAAACTTCTGGGATACAAAAAATAGAATTTCAATCTGAGAATTTTTAGTTTGATTGTGACCTAGGGCACAATAAAAAATATTGGCAAATAGTGACATTGACTTGAGGGTGTGAATCAGACCTGTCTCAGAAAGGAAAAATATTTTTGGGTTTTGTCTGTCTCTACGTTTCTATTCCAGAATTGGTCTTGGATTTTCTAGAAACTCAACACAGGCTTCAGAAAATAGAATTCTTTGATATGCAATATTTCAAGGTTAGTGTATTTCTCCTATTCAATTTAATTAAGTTTTTCCATCTATCTAAATCTATTCTACCTTTAAATTAATCAAATCAATCGAACCCGGGTACTTAAGATCTTCCTTCTTTATTCTTGTTTCCAAATGTTTGATTCATTTATGCATTGATCCTTCCTTTTGGGTTAATCAACTTGGATCTTTCATTTACCTATTCAAGGATAGAAGGAGATCATCCTATTTGCCCCCATAAAAATAATGAACAACAAAAAAATTTAAATGTAAGGGATTTTATGTTAATTAACACACCTCTAAAACCCTAATTCATTCATTTTATTCCTTTACAATCAATTTTTACTGAACTATCCTTTCGCCCAGCAACGTTGGCAATTTGTACTTAGAAAAATAAAATATCTTATGCCTTTACCAAATCATATATGTGATTTTTTCCAGTCATGTCCAACCTTATTTCCAAATTATTTGCTCCATTGTATATAGAAATGTGTTCCTGCATCTATGGTATGGGCAATATGGTGGGAGAGAGATAAACACATTTTTAGATATGAGATTTCCTCTCCGACTCTTGTGAAAGAATGACTTGAGGGTAATATTGTGGAGACTATAAATGCAAATCTAAATAACGACAGATGTAATCACTACTTTTCACTTTGGGATGGTAGAATATTAAGAGAATAGAAAGGTATAATTATTCCAATGGGAATGATTCCAAATATTAAGGGATATTGTGCAGTAGATAGAGCATCAATTAAATGGCTTCCTCCGTCTCATAAATTTCATAAAATTAATTTTTATGGTTCCTCGCATGAAAACCTGGGGAAGTCCAGAATAGGAGTATACTTAAGAGATCATGAAGGACAACAAAAAGTAATAAAAGCTAGCCCAATTCCCCCATGAAAAAACAATGTAGCTAACACACAAGCATTATTGGAAGGATTAGTAATGGAAAAGAAGGTTGGTTATGCAAAGGTGCATATTGAGGTTGATTCGTTGGTTATTATCAATGCTTGCCTCACTTAAAATTTTCTAAATTGGCAGATAGCATACATTATGGATCAAATTTGGCAGATTATAGAATCTTTTATTGAATGCATAATTGATAGAGGTGTTCTCCACAGAGACATCTTGAATCACTACTAGCCTTTCCCTAGATCCAATAGATCTTCTTCTCAAACCCTAAACCAAGGGTGGGATACATGGTTCAACTCTCCTTAATCCAAGAACCTCTCTATCAATTTTGACTTCATTCTTCTCTAAATCTACTAGGGTAGATTCCACTAATCCTATGCCAATCACTCCCAAAGTATAGTAGGGTTGTGATCATTTGACATTAGGTCATTTTACTCCATTATAGAATATTTAGAGTCAGAATTCATCCATTTATTAATCAAATTCCTAAAAACTTAGGACTAGAGCTAATGGTTCCTTGTAGCCCTTTCTAGGCTCCTAAAATGTATTAACTCAAAAATATTGCAAACAATCCCCCAATATGTTCTTATGTTAGGGTTCCTCAACTCCTCCGTACAATACCTCAAAGGTCTTAGGGACCGTGTCCTTAAAAGTAGGGCTAATTTGTTCAGTCTTTGAACCTTTCAGAAAACTAGATGAAATGGATTCATCGGCCTCCACCATTACTCTAAGGGTATTTTAACCTCCCAAAAACCATCCTCCATCCATTTTATTTCACCATTCAATACAACCTTGCACTCTACAACTCTTTGTTCCTCTTTTTTCCTAATCAGGCTATGGCCCAACTCGCCTAGGGAAAAAGCTCATAAATCATCCTTAGAAATTTTAAAACTAAAAAGAAAAGAAAAAGTATTTAAAAATACTCCTCTTTCATTCCTCCTAGGCCCATTCACTTTCCACGATGGGAAAATCTTGGAGGACCAATTCTTCTATATATAGTCCAGACTGGTCCAGTGAACACAGAACTGGTAGAAGAATTAAATTACAACTTCAAAATGAAACTTAAAAACAAACCAATCCACATGGAACTAGTAAATTATTATAAAAACATAATTAAATTTAAAATCTAATCAATTCAATCCATCTAAAACACTATGAAGGAAAAAACACAAAAATTGTAACTGTTCAGAATTTGCACTTTGTTATTGATTGAAAAATGTATCAAAATGACATCCAACCTATGGAAAAAACCAAGAAAGTCCTTCAATAGGCCTCCTCTACCTAGGAAAACCACTCAAACTAATCAATAACCAATTTTTGGACAAAAGCAACTTTTTGGGAAAAGTTGTCGAGCAACTTTCAAAAGTTGCAAATGTTGCATAGCAACATTTTGCACTTTTTAACAACTTTGATTTTTCTTGTTTCTAACTCCATGAATGGATTACATAAGGTCATAATTCTTATTAAAAGACTTAAAAATTTCCAAAAATTTCCTTCTAACACTTTTTCCTGCACAATTCCCATTTTGACTCATTTTGTCCACTAGGGCATTACATAGGTCACTTCGACAAAAAGCCACACAAAAGAAACTAAAAAATCCTCAAGAATTCTAAAACCATCCTAAACTTCCCTAAACTATTTTATAAACTAAGAGAAAACACTACAAAATAAATGAAGTTATTTGAACCCTAGGTGCTCCTACACCATTCTCCCCTAAATAAAAAGAAGTCAAATCCCACTGGAAGGGATCAAGTTAGGATCTATGTCCAACTTATGAAACTATGTATCTAGCACCCAGGTAGCCTCTGAATCTTCCTTGTATTTCCATTCAATTAGATATTTTATGTACACCTTGGTCCTGGTCTTCTTAGCTACTTTGGAGCTCAAGATCTTATCTACTTGTGGTCTTGGTGTGACTGATAGTTTCAAATATTTTATCTCTTCTGCATCCTCTGATTGTCCATGACCTCCTACTGGGACTGGTCCTTTGTATGACACCAAATCTACAACATTAAACATTGTAGAGAGTCCTATGTCTTTAGAAAATTTCACCTTATAATCATTGTGTCCACATTTTTCTAAGATGGCACATGGGCCTATCCTTCTCATTTGGAGCTTATTAGGGACACCCTTATGTAACCTTGCCTTGTTCAAATGAACCATCACCAGATCATCCAACCTAGAATTAAATATCTTTCTTTCTCTCATCCACTTTTTTCTTTGTATTGGTAGTATTGTATACAAGTGCTTGTTTGACTGTATCATATACCTCTTTCATGGACTGATCAAAGTCCTCTACATAACCACTGCTTATTACACTATTCCCTAGGTCTCTGAGTTCACATATGCCCCTAGGATGAATCCCATAGACTACTTCAAAGGGACTTTTACCTATGGATCTGTTTATGGTGTCATTATAGGAAAATTATTCTTGAGCAATGATCTGGTCCCATATTTGTCCATACTCCTTAGTGATACATCTTAGGAGGTTACCCAAACTCCTATTCACAACCTCAGTCTACCCATTTGTTTGAGGATGGTATGTAGAACCAAAAGAAAGGTTAGTGTCAAGCTTTTGCCACAAGGTCTTCCAAAAA
Organism: Thuja plicata; assembly: GCA_018584345.1. NCBI lineage: Eukaryota > Viridiplantae > Streptophyta > Pinopsida > Cupressales > Cupressaceae > Thuja > Thuja plicata. Next base: position 1,357,968 of record MU227963.1, on the reverse strand, counting down.
TGACTCATGAACTTAGAGTCTCTGTCTAACACAATAATCAAGGGTAGTACATCCATGGATCCTGGCTACTTCCCTAAAGAAAATATTGGCTATGTAGCATGCGTCATGAGTGATTTTGCATGGCACAAAATGGGCCATCTTACTAAATTTTTCCATAATAAAAAATATACTATCTAAACCCTATTTTTTCTTAGGGAGTCCAACCACAAAGTCCATACTAAGACACTCCCATGGTCTATTTGGGATTGTAAGGAGTTGATACAACCCTAGATTTGATGAAGTCCCCTTAGATTTCTCACATAAAATACAACTCTCTACCTAACTCTGAATGTCTTTATTCATCTTACGCCATTAATAATATCTTTTGACCAATTCTAATGTCTTGTTAACACCAAAATGTCAACTAAGTGACCCATTGTGTTTCTCTTGAATTATTTTCTCTCTCATTGAACCTCTAGGCACACAGAGTTTCCCTCACCTAAAAAAACACCTTCTTGAAGAGTAAAATTAGAATACTCACTATAAAATGATTTTGTAAGTCCTTACACACCTTGTAAGCAACTGATAATTCCTCATCATCTAGATAAAGCTCCTTGAAACTATCTATACAATGCTTCTAAACTATATTTCTTGGACTTTCAGCAATCTTCTACTCAATGCATCTGCCACCTTATTTTGTTTCCCTATCTTATGCTTGAAAGTGAATGTTTAGGCTTGAATGTATTCTACCCACTTCATGTTCTTGTGAATTGACTTGTCATGTGAGTTTACAAATCTTAAATCTTGATTATCTATATATACCACAAATTCTTTAGGAAGGAGGTAATGCCTCCACTTCCTTAAGGCTTGAACCAATCCATACAAATCCAAATCATATGAGGAGTACTTCTTCTTTGCATCACTTATCTTTTCACTTTGGAAAGCTACTAGTTTTTCTTCCTAACTTAGGACTGCTCCTATAGCAGTGTTGGTAGCATTACACTCAACAATGAATAGCTTATGAAAAATAGGGAGTACCAAGATTGGTTGGGTAGCTATCTTTTTATTTAAAGTCTCAAAACCTCTGTTAGATTTATCATTCCACTAAAACTTATTCTTCATGCCTCCTTTGATGGTGTCTAAGATAGGTGCACATATATCACTAAACTATCAGATGAAATTCCTATAGAATTATGCTAAGCCATGGAATCTCCTTACCTATGTAGAAGACTTAGGTGTAGGAAAATCTATAATTGCTTCAACCTTGCTAGTATCCATATTCAATTTCCCTTCTGATATAATAAAACCAAGGTACACCAAATCTTGTTTCATGAACTCACATTTTTCCAAGTTGATTGTTAGTTTCTCCTCACGCAATCTTTGTAAAACTATTTGCAAATGCTTAAGATGGTCTTCTTTTGTCTTACTAAACATCAATATATCATCTAGGTGCACTACAACCCACTTACCTAAGAAGTCCTTCAAAACTTAATTCATTTACCTTATGTGGTCTTAAAATTCATTTTCTACTCATCCCCTTCCTTCACTATGATTTGATGGTACCCACTCTTAAGGTCAATTTTGGTAAAATACTTGGCTCCTCCTAGACAATCCATTAAGTCTTTTATCCTTGGGATTGGTAACCTATACCTTATGGAGATTCTATTAATAAATCTAGAATCTGTACACAACCTTCAAGTACCACCTTTCTTAGGGGCTAACATAGTGGGGACTACACAAGGGATTATGCTCTTCCTAATTAGGCCTTGGTCAAGAAGCTCTTGGATTTTTTTAGCAATTTATGCATTTTGTTGTGGGGTCATCTTATAGGCAGCTTTATTACAGAGTGAGGCTCCTAGGATAAAGTTAATTTTATGGATAATAGCTCTTTCAGGTGGTAGGGTAGCTATTTTTCCATCACTAACTATCTCTTTTTACTGGTTCAGTAGCTCTTGTATCTCTATAGTCACTTCCACCTTCTTGTCCACCTTTTCACTCTTAGGCTTAAACACCAAGGAAAAGCCCACTCCTTCTCCTTCTTCCAGTGTGTTCAAGAATTCCTTTTCCCCACTAAGAGTACATTAGGACCTAGTGTCTTCACTTCTCCTTCTTCCAAGTTTGACTAAATTTTAAATGTGACCCCATTCTTCTTAAATGAGTAAGATTTCTTAGCTCAATCATGAATATCAGACATATATAACCACCAGGGTCTCCCAACCAAGAGATCAAAAGAATCCATGGGTAAGACATCACACAAAACTTTGTCCTTATATCTCCCTATTATGAACTCTACCCAATCTTTCTCATTAACTAACACATGTTGGTATTTATTCAACCAGGTGACCCTATAGGGGTTAGAATGTGGGATCCTTTTCAACTTTATCTTATCAACTTCTTCAATAGAAATAATATTTTCAGTACAACCAGAGTCAATGATAAATTTTCAAACCTTACCTAAGATCTTGCACTTAAATCTGAACAGAGACCTCCTTTAGCTTGGCTCTTCTCAGACTGGCTCTTTGAGGAATGTCCTTCTGGTCATAAGATTCTCCCCTATCTTTGAATCCAATGCCACCTCTGTTGTCTTGCTACTAGAAGACTCTTCTTGCACATAGTTTATTCTTTTCTCTCCACCTTGGGATGTTGAACTCTTATGATGACACCTATATGTAGGATGCCCATGTTGGTGACAATTGTAACATGTCATTAGAAGAGAAGTAAGATCCTCTTCATTGGCCACTTGATCTTCCTCTATAATTGTTTCTAGAGCCTCTACCTTTGTTGTAACCACTTCTGATACTATTTGACTTCACTTGTTTCTCAGTGAGCTTGGAATCTCCTTGGATTCTTTCTTCAAAATTCCTTCCTCCAAAGCCTCCTCTCTGGCCTCTTCCATATCTTCCTCTTCCTCTACCCTTGCTATTTTAATCATGCTTCTTCTTAAGCTTCTCCACCTTGAGAGAAAGTTGATAGTATTTACATACTATGTTTGGGCTTAAGAGGATAATCTCCTCTTTTATGTTGCATCTCAACCCATTCATGTATCTAGCCAATTTTAGGCTTTCTTCTTCTATCACATGTGATCTCAGACAAATTTTGTGAAACTCCTCTATATAGGCACTTACTTCAAGTTCTTTTTGCCTTAGGTTTTGTCTTTTCTTGTGCAACTATGCTTCATAATCATCTGGTAGATAGGTCTCTCTAATATTTTCCACCATACCTTTCCAACTTGTAATTGGATTCTTTCCTTATTTTATCCTCTCATCTTGTATAAATTTTCACCATGTGAGGGCAAGGCCTCTCATACTTGACTTAGCCACCCTGACTCTTTGAGCCTCACTAACTCCTTCACACTCAAAGTGGTTCTCCATTCCTTTTATCCACTCCACAACTATTTTGGTCTCCATAATCCCACTAAAAAGTTGTATCCCTTCTTGAGACTTTCCACTGATGGCTTTTAATTCTCTCAAGAAAGGCTCTTCTTATAGCATAGGGTTGGGTTCAAGGACCTGGTCTTCTACTCCCAATTATTTACCCTTGTCCTCTACTTCTCTGACTTTCTTTGTAACAATATATGTCTTAACTTCTACTACTCCTAACTTATCTTTGATGGAAGCTAGTTTCTCTCTAAGAAGTCTATTCTCCTCCTTCTTCTCTTCCATCTCCTTTGCTAGTTATACATTTATCACCATCTTTGATGAATTCACTGAATTTAGTGAATGTAACATCCACCTTCCTAAGCCTAATATTTAGGCTCTACTACCAATCTGATAGAGGTGTTCTCCTAAAAAATAGGACTAGGGATAATGGTAGAATAGTTGGTTCAACTCCCCTCAATCCAAGAACCTCTCTATCAATTTTGACTTCATGCTTCTCTGAATCTACTAGGGTAGATTCCACCAATCCTATGCCAATCACTCACAAAGTCTAGCAAGGTTGTGGTCATTTCACGTTAGGTCATTTTACTCCATTCTTCAATATTTAGAGTCTGAGTTCATCCACTCATTAATTAAATTCCTAAAAACTTAGGACTAGGTCTAATGGTTCCTTGTAGCCCTATCCAAGCTCCTAAAATGGATTAACTCAAAAATATTGCAAACAAGCCCCCAATATGTTCTTATATTTGGATAGCCTTTTGGAAAAATCAGAGGATTCCTAGGGTTAGGGTTCCTCAACTCCTCTGTACAGTACCTCAAAGGTCTTAGGGTCTGTGTCCTTAAAATTAGGGCTAATTAGTTCAGTCTTTGAAATCTTTCACAAAACTAGATGAAATGGATTCATCGGCCTCCAAAATTACTCTAAGGGTCTTTTCACCTCCCACAAACCATCCTCCATCCATTGGATTTCACCATTCAATCCAACCCTGCACTCTACAACTCTTTAATCCTCTTTTTTCCTAGTCAGACTATGGCAAAACTTGCCTAGGGAAAGAGCTCATAAATCATCCTTAGCAATTTTGCAGAAAAAGTATGTAAAAAGACTCCTCTTTCATTCCTCCTAGGCCCATTCACTTTCCAAAATTGGAAAATCTTTGAGGATCCATTCTTCTATGTATATTCTTGACTCGTCTAGTGAACACAGAACTGGCAGAAGAATTAAATTACAACTTCAAAATGAAACTTACAAACAAACCACTCCACACAGATCTAGGAAATGATGATCAAAAGCTAATTACATTAAAAATCTACTCAATTCAATCCATCTAAAATACTATGAAGGAAAAAACACAAAAATTGTAACTATTCAGAATTTGCACTTTGCTATTGATTGAAAAATGTATCAAAATGACATCCAACCTATGGATAGAACCAAGAAAGTCCTTAAATAGGCCTCCTCTTCCTAGGAAAACTACTCAAAATATTCAATAACCAATTTTTGGACAAAAGCAACTTTTTGGGAAAAGTTATCAAGCAACTTTCAAAAGTTGCAAATGTTGCATAGCAACATTTTGCACTTTTTAACAACTTTTCTTTTTCTTGTTTCTAACTCCATGAATAGATGGCATAAGGTCATACACCTTATTATAAGACTTAGAACTTTCCAAAAATTTCCTTTTGAGACTATTGACTTCCCAATTCCCATTTTGACTCATGTTGTCCACTAGGACATTACATAGGTCACTTGGACCAAAAGCCACACAAAACAAACTCAAAACTCCTAAAGCATTCTAAAACCATCCTAAACTTCCCTAAACTAGTTTAGAAACTAAGAGAAAAAAAATTACATGTCAAAATGAAGGGATTTGGACCCCAGGTTCTCTTGCAATGATAATTTCCCATACCCTCTAGGAAGGGAACAAACTTGTTGATTATCTAGCAAACTTGGGGTGTGATGGAGCACAATTTTGTTCATTTAATCCGGAAGCACACTGTCAGATGTATCCAAGTAATGGTGCATTGACTACTTTGGAAAAACAAGGGTGAGATAATTAATGACACATGGGAAATAACTATCTTCAAATAGGTAAATCTTTCATATAAGCGAGTCTCAAACATTGGATTATCAACATTGGCAAGCCTTCCTTGCTTACAAAACATGAAGTTGTTTCATTTGAGGAATGTGGTGGATCACTAGATCTTATTTAGTATAAGAATTTTTAATGGAGGACAAAATCTAGGAAATAAGGATACGGACGCAAGGGATCAACATTATAAGACTTTAATATTCAGCCTTGGTAGCTTCTGGAGAGTAGAAGCTACATTTGGATGCATTCCTTTGGACTGATTATAGTGGACGAACCAAGCTTAATCCCAAGTATATAATTTTAGGAGATTGTGTTGAAGCTGTCTAGGTTGAGTATGATCTGATATGGGTAGTTATTAAATGTTTCCTGGACCAATCATGATGCAGTTCAAGTCTTTAGACAAGACCCAGGTGTGGGTGATCAATATAGATCTGACATCTTTACTAAAGGGAATGTATTAGCAAGAGGAAAATATCAGAGGTTTGTGACTTGATTGAATGAATAGAGCATCCGCCTTCAGTGTTAGCAACTCATAAAATTATTGGGTTTCTTTCGATATATGTTGTTTCAGGGCAATAATTTATATATTGGAATTTTATTACATGTATCCATTCATACATGATTCCCTTAGGATTTAGGTAATGAGTCTTTTCTCATTTCATACTAAGCAGATGGAAACTTTGTATTCTCACACATTTTGGGCTGCTCAACAAGAAATATTTATTGTAATAACTTTGTATAGGCTATGACTTAGGGTTTTATTCCTAAATTATTTCCCTAAATGAGCCTTGAATTTAGTTATATATGTGTGTGTATGATTTTTGTATCTGTTTAAGAAAGACACAACACTTCAATAGATCATTACATTAGCTAAAAAGGGGTTAGATGAGCATATAAAAGCACTAATATTGACCTATTGCTTTCTAACTAAGAAGAGTGTAATTAATAACATAATAGCCCTCAGATTATGCTACTATCAGTGACATATACGACTTAGCATGAAATATTTGAATTAAATCAAACTATTTAATCATTAAGCAATGCATTCTAGCTCTAAAAATGGAGGTAATAACAATGCCTAAACATGAAAATCTAAATGAAACATGAATCTAGATGAATTCTAGCAGCATAACAATGTATTTTTAATATGAGATGAAGGCTTATTTTCTCTCAAAAATGCCTTCTATTTATAGAAGAATGAAGAGAGAGAGGGGGGACAAGGTGCATTAATGAGTTGAAAATCTCATTAATGGTGTGTAAGTGTATGTGGTAAATTTGGCCTTCTTAATTCACCATACACTTCAACATAGTCCTTCTTCACTAAGTACACACAAGACTGAATATGAGATTATTCATCCTGTCTACCTGTATGATTTGACATGTTGCCTTCTATCTAGACGGGGTTTTTGAAATTTCTCTCAGAACGAGAGTCTCACAACCATGGACCAATCTAGGAACGAAGGATTTATCATGATGAATGCAATACAATGCAAGATTATACTAATAATTTGAAATATGTAAGATAATCTATGACATGATTTTCAATGCAATTATTCTAGAAATTGAGCTATTCTATTGCAATATGAAATTATTCTATATGAGATATTAAGAAATGAGACAATAATTCAGTATTCTAACAATGCATAAAAGTGAGGGGGTTTTGAATGAAGAATGAGAGTTCTTTTATAGACTCTGAGATGATCAAAATAGAAACTTTCCTCTTTGAAATAAAACAGATAGAAAAGCCAGTTTAAAATAGAAAGCTTTATTCAAAAGAATACAATAAATTATTTTCTTCCTGCTTTAACTGTTTTCTTTCTTTGATTTAATCTTGTTTTATTTGAATTCAATTGCTTTTTTTCTCTTTAAAGCACAATTAATTCAAAGATTCCATTTCTGAATAGAAGAAATATTTTTGAGAGAATATCCCATTAATTAAATAAATATGACCTCATAATTGCTTTTTCTCAATTATCTGAATAATTAAATTCAATTATTGAAATGAGGATATTTATTTAATAATTAAATATTATTTAATCCATTTTCATGTGTCTTAG
>MU227963.1:1327765-1346884 GCA_018584345.1 Thuja plicata | reverse complement strand
ATTGAAATGAGGATATTTATTTAATAATTAAATATTATTTAATCCCTTTTCATGTGTCTTAGCTAAAGAGGGTGAATTTAATTTAATTACAGTGCTAGGACTTTATAATTAAATTAATTCAATCATACGGTTTATTTAGCCAATAGATATTTAGGAATTAAATATGATGTATGATTAATACAAATTTAGGATTTTTTGCATTTGACACTCAGGTCGAGTAGAGTCAGTTAAAACTCAGAATTGCCTAGTACAATAGGACTTTGATGATCTAGAAGAATGACAAATGCAACACAATTGGTTAGAGTTGCAAGATGCCAATTTTGGGGTGTTACAGTAAGAAGAAATAAATGCCAAAGGCATTCAATAGGTACGGGAGAGACATGGGCTTAAGGAATCTACATTAATGAGGCATTAATGAGAGCCTTAAAGAAGCATGGGAAGGGTGTAAGAGGGTGGATTGAGAAAGTGGACTTGAGGAAAGGAATCTTGAGATTCCTTGACTTTCTCAAGTGGGTGGAGTTGTTAATCATTCCTTAATAGAATGTGACAACATTAGGAGGTGGGTTAGGATAGAATTAGGATTAGAATTAGATTAGCATGGGGTGAATGGGTTGAGATAGGTCTGAACCCAGGTTCAAAGTGTTTGAAGTGGGTTAGTTTAGGAGTTTAGAAGAATATTAATGAAATGAAATAAATTTATTTAATTCATTCAAAAATAGGATATTAAATATTTAAACAATTAATTGATTTTTAATAATCAATAGGACTATAGCCATTTTAATTAAATTATTTAGGCTAGGAATGGGTTCATTTGCAAGTGAGCAATTTATTTAGGGGTTTTATTTAATTCCTTTATGATTAAATACTATAGCCATGTTTGAATTTGATTTGATTTAATTAGTTTGAATTGATTTGGATTGTATGGCTATAGTAGTTAATATAATTCAGTGATAAAAATCACCTAGGACATTAAATTTGATTTAAAATGAATTATGCCAAAGTAACATTGCCATGACATAATTGGGGGTATGATCACACTTAGGGAAAATAGGGTCTATAGTCGGAACAGACCAAATCCAGGTGTTTACATTTGCCCCTCTTTGAATTGATGTGTGAGTAGTGTATTAATTCAAAGAAAATTTTTGATTTTGACTTCAGAAAGATTGAGAATTCCATTCTTGATTGTTGAATGAAATTTTGATGAGATCAGTCTCGCACTTGATCAAACTAACTAATAGAATTGACTTTGAACTTGGTTTTCATCCAAAGGTCAATAAAAGATCTTAAAGATACCAATCCTAAACTTGGTTGTCGTCCAAAAATTGATAATACTGATTCCAAACTTGGTTGTCATCCAAAAGCCGGTATGAAGTGGCCAGGAGATTAATAAGAATCTTTTAAAATGAGGAAACACAAGATATCCAGCTTATCAGAACCAAAGCTTTCTATCGATCAATTTTGAATTAGTCAAGGAAACTGTCATGCCCCTAGTTTGTTTGATAACGAAGTCATTTTAATATTGTTTTGAGAAAGAATTTGATTGATGATAGTGTGATCATTCCCCCTTAGGAACAAAATCAAAGGAAAAATAATGAAATCCCTCTGGGGAAAGAATATATCACTTGCAGGAAGTGGTAGGACAAGAAAGAATGAAGTAGAAGAAGTGAAGCAACGGGGGTGTTAAGAATAAACACACAAGAACCAAGTTAATCACGTGAAAAAGGTGAGTTCAAGTTCATTCTCGATAGATCAAATATTTTGGGAGTCATTGATTATGTCATTAACATGGTTTTAGAAGAAAATAGAAATCATTTTTGAGCTCAAATTCCTTATGCTTTTACTTCTTTCAAAATGCATCATGCAATCTCTAAATGCAGCTATATGCAGACTCTTAGGACTTGTCACTGATTGGTAGATATTGGACATTTTTATCATCATTGGGCACTGTTTGGAACGAATACCACCTGATGGTACAACCATCACTAATACCCATTGATATTATGAAAGTATGAATACTATGTTTTATTGAAATGTCAGAAATAGATGTAGGCATCAAGGCATAGAAGCCAGGATAACAAAATAGTCACCTTCCTTTTGATATATCAGAATCTATCTAAGGAAAGATATCAGACCCACAATGACCTTGAAAATTTATATCCTTGGGTACATTATGCTTCATATACCTTAGTGAGAATCTAAATCAAAAAATAGACAAGGAAATTGTTTCAACCTCACCGTAGTTTACACATAACAAAGATCGAGATATATGTGGCTATCCACTGATAGTTGTAGCTCTTACCATAAACATCCAAGTTAGGTGAAATTTATAGGTTCATTTGGAACAACCACCATATGCAGAAAATTAAGAAAAAGTTATGCCCCTTATCTTTGCAACTCTTTGTCTTTGCGTAGAGGTCATGGAGTAACTCAGAAGACATAACAATCATCAATTGTGAATAATTCAAATAAAATTTATAACTGCTTAGATGCTCCTAGTTGAATCATCATCGAAACATAAAAGAGTTATAATCAAACCAATATGAAACTGTGTTTAAGTAGTATTGATTCATATTACAAGCACAGTATAGATTTATCAATCAAAAAGTCAGATTTTAAGCAATATGTCTCCAATGTCTGTGTACATCATTGTTCCTGTTTGTAATCCAAAGTAGGTTTCAGGAACACCATTAATGTCATATTTGTGTCATCCTTGTTTTGTGAAATTGATAGTGTAGTGAAGGTATCAGAAAGCATCGTATCATGAGACAAACCATCTATAATGACCTAGCAAACACAACCTATCAGACTGGAAAAGATACCCCCAGTGCAGAATGACTTGATCCTAAGACAGAAATACAGACAAATCCCAAGTGAAGATAAGATAGTTTTTTTAGGAAACGAAGTCAGTGTTTTAGCACAGGTGAAATTATGAAGGCTTAGTATCAGTCATGCTTTGATAGATGGAGTGAAGAATATAAGTGACACCTGATTTCTAGGTTTTCACCACTTGGCAAGATCTTTTCTTTCTTTTTTCTACCAAGATGCCTATTTGACCAGGTTGTCATCAAAGCATTTTTCTCTTTTTCAGTTTTTTTTCTATTTTTTCTTTTTTGAATGTTTTTGGAGTACCAAGGTGCCTATTTACTAGGTTTCACCAAGGATACCCTTTCTTCAAGACATTTTCCATTATTTTTGAATTTCTTCAGGATCAATTTTTTGAATGTTTTTATTATTTTCTAAAAAAAATTTGTTGTACAGGCTCTGCTAGCCGAACATTAAGCATAGAACCGCTTCAAATGTAGAGTGTTGATAGGATCTAGAAGAACATCTCCCTCAGGTGTAGCTAGCTGATAAGCTCTAGTCCCAAAAGAAGTAGTGATAACATAAGGTCCTATCCAGGTAGGTTCAAATTTTCCTTTCTTCTCTTTGTTAGGCTGGTTCTTAGAATTCTCCTTTAAGACGAGATCCCCCACTTTGAATTTTTGTGGTTTGAACTTCTTGTTGTACCCTTTGGACATGCATTCTTGGTATACCTTCAGATGGTCAAACTCCTATTGTCTGTGCTCATCTAGTAGGTCCAAAGAATTCACCCTATCAATGCAGTACTTTTCATCAGTAACAAGACCTTGCAAAGATATCCGCAAAGATGGGATTTCAACCTCAATAGGTAGTACTGCCTTAGCGCCATAGACTAGGGAAAATGGCATGGCTCCAACTGGTGTTTTGATGCTTGTTATGTAGGCCCATAGTGTCAATTTTTTTTGTAGATGCCAGTCTCTGCCAGACTTACTCACAGTTCTATGTAGGATTTAGAGAATATTTTTATTGGATGCCTCAGCCTATCCATTACCTTGAGGATAATAGATTAAGGAGCAGTGTTGAGTGATGTGGAACTGTTCACAAAGGTCATCAATGTCTTGATTTTTAAATTGGCCCCCATTTTCTATTACAATTGAAGAGGGTATCCCATATCTACAAATAATGTAGTTTAGAATGAACATATCCACCTATTTTCCCGTGCCTTTGATTAGTGGCACGGCCTCAACCCACTTTGTGAAATACTCAATGGTCATAATGATGAACTTGTTTGCATTTGAAGAATTGGGATATATTTGTCCAACCAAGTCAAAGGCCCATTGCTAAAATGGCCAATGTATAATAAATGGTATAAGTTCTTTGGCAGGAGCATGGATGAGATTTCCATGTGTCTGGCATTTTTGACATTTTTTTGAGAATTGAATAGAATCTTTTTCCATGGTAGGCCAGTAATAGCCAACTTTGAGTAGTTTCTTTGCTAGTGAAAATTTGTTTGAATGTGATCCACATACACCTTTATGGATTTCTTTTAATGCGAGATTGGACTCTTCAAGTTCTAAACATCTAAGAAGCGTACTGTCTAGATCTCATTGATATAAGTTATTATTTATGAGGACATAACGTGATGCTATCCTAATCAGGGCTCTCTTCTCATTTCTGGATAGATTAGTAGGAATGGTTTGGTCAGTGAGATAGGAAATGATATTGGCATATTGAGATTGGTCTGGGGCATTTAAAGAATAGATTACTTGGTATTCGTGGGTATCAAAGGTGGGATAGGATAGTTCTTCCACCAAGAATTCATAGCGGAATTGATAATCTTCTAGTTGTAACATGGACGCCAATGTAGCCATGGCATCTGCAGCCTTATTTTTTGTTCTAGGTACTTGCTGGAATGTGATGAAGATAAAATATTTCTTTAAATCATCAACCAACTGCTTATAGGGCATTAACTTCTCATCTTTCATTTGATACTCTCCATTGACCTGATTGATAATTAGTTGGGAGTCACCATATACGTGTAACCTTCCACTCCATAGCTAGCTTAAGACCGTTTACCAATGCTTCATATTCTGAAATATTGTTGGTGCATGGAAACATCAATTTGTAAGATTTGGGAATCTTGTAACCTTGAGGAGTTATGAATAGGACCCCTGCTCTAGAGCCTTGTTGAGTGAATGAAATGTCAAAGTACATCTTCCATGAACACTCAGTTAGATGCATGATTGTTTCATCAGGGAATTCAATCTTTAAAGGTTCATCATCCTGGAGTGGTGAATCAGCCAATTGATCTACAAGGACTTGTCCTTTAATAGCTCTCCTTTCTATGTATTCAATGTCAAACTCACTCAGAATCAGGACCCATTTTTCCAAACTTCCTATGAATGGTGTTCTGCTTAGGAGATATTTTAAAGGATCTATCTTATTAATGATCCTTACTGTATGTGACAACATGTAGTGTCTCAATTTTTGTGATGCAAAGATGACTACTAAGCATGCTTTCTCAATAATATTGTAATTGAGCTCATAGGTGACTAGTGTTATACTAATATAGTATATAGATCTTTCTTTCTTTGTTTCATCCTCTTGTGCTAGTAATACTACTAAGGATGTAGCTATAGATGAAATGTACAAGAGTAATGGTTTCCCATGAATAGGCGCCATAAGAATAGGAGGAGTAGCTAGGTATCCTTTCAATTCTCTGAAGTTGGCTTCACAGTGTTCATCCCATTTGAAAGTGACCCCCTTGTGTAGTAGTTTGGTAAAGGGTTGTGCCCTATCTTCAAGTTGGGACATTAATCTCTTGATTGACTGGAGTCTCCCTTGTAGTGTCCTCATTTGACTAATGTTGCATGGAGGAGCCATCTCTAGTATAGCCTTAACTTTAGCGGGGTCTACCTCAATTCCTTTCGCTGAGACAATGAACCCTAGGAGCTTCCCTGATTGGACCCCAAAGGCACACTTCTTTGGGTTGAGCCTGAGTTGGAACTACTCCATACGATCCAATATCTTTCTTAAGTCATCAATGTGAGTATGTATTTTTTTGGATTTAGCCAAGGTATCATCTACGTAATCTTCCATGTTTTTATGCATCATGTCATGGAATATAGTAGTCATCGCTCATTGATATGTTGTGCATGCCTTCTTTAGCCCAAATGGCATGACATTCCAGCAAAAGGTGGCCCATGCGTATGTGAATTCAATTTTCTCTTGATCCTCAGGGGAAATTTTGATTTGATTATAGCCTGAGAATCCATCCATTAATGAATACATCTGGTAGCCTGCTATGAGGTATATGATCATGTCAATGTTAGGTAGTGGGAAGTCATCTTTTAGACATGCTTTGTTTAAGTCTCTAAAGTCCATATAGATCCTGATAGATTTATCAGATTTAGACATGGGAACCACATTGGAGATCCATCCTACATAGGCAATGACTCTGATAAATCTGGCTTTCAACAATTTCTCTAGCTTTTCTTTTACCAGTAATGTAACATGAGGATGCATCTTTCTAATTTTTTGTTTCACGGGCTTAATCCCAAGAGCTATATATAGATGGTGCATGATCAATTTAGGATCTAGCCCTGGCATATCAGTATAAGACCGTGCAAAGTTGATATTCTTGTCCCTCAGGAACTCTGTGAACTATGTCTTCTCTTCTTCTGACAAAGATTGTGCAAGGTGTACTACTTGAGGATCTTCAATGGTGCCCAAATTTACTGGCTATGTTGGCTCAATCAACACTGAAGACCTTTCTTGAAAGTGTTTGGGGAGGATATCAAGAATCCCATCTTTTGGTGCCTCTGAGAGGTTTTGACCATCAAATGCGTCTTTTCTCTTTTCTATTTTAGGATCTGATACTACCACAAATTTGTTTTCACCATCAGTCCTCTCTTTCTTTTTATTTTTCATTTTTTGACTAAGAAACCTGATATCCTCATGTGACATGTTCGCGCTCCTTGCATTGTTGGAAGAAGGGTAAGGTTCACAAACATTTAGATAGAAAGCTAGGGTATAGTCATTGGGAAAGTCGAGGATAGGCATAGGATCTGTGGTAGTCTAATCAATGAGGTCTAGGTGTATCAAAGACAAGGAATCAGACTCTAGGAAGGACAACATCACATTAGCATCAAGACCATTAACCAACAAGACATATTTTGTTAAGTTTATTTCTTCAATGTTTAGATCAATAAGAGTTAGATCATCATAAAAGGGTTGTTGTTAGTCATATGTGGATCAAACTCTAGTGACTCATTAGTAGAACTGTTATCCTCATCTCTCCATAAATAGAGGCTTCTTTCTTGTCATCTTAGCACTTCTTCTAGACTTAGGAAAGCTCTAGTCTCTCCATCCCTGACAGGGAGAAGGAACTCTTCTTCTACTTTAGGATTATCAGAGTCGTTGGGAGTAGTGTTATACTATTTATGAGGAGCTGAGGGAGCCACAAACATGTGAATTGTATCTATTCCAATATCTTCAGTGGTTACAGATAGCTCATCCCATTCATAATCATGAGAATCAGTGACCTCATCATCAGATCTATATAAGTATTCAACAATGGTTATTTGATGTACACGGTTATCTATCTATGGATCAAAGTATGGTAGATCAAGGATATGTGAAATTGTGACCAATTTCCCCCAGTTAGGATGTAAATCATGTTGTTGGGGCATGCTTTCTGTAGTTGTTGCTATCAAGGGTATTTTTAAATCATCTATTGTTGAGTCTCCTACCTCTTGAATGGGAGGTTGTGCTATGAAAGGGGTGCAAAGATCTTGGGGTACCTCAAAGCTAGGGACATAGCGCTCTCCTTGATAGTTGGGATTCTTTGTGCCAACATGTAATAACCTTTCATAGGACCACTGCTCTAGTTCATCTGTTTCATCACTCCCTTTGTCTGAGGTTGGACTGTCTTTTGAAGCATGTTTATCATTTTTAGTATTAAAACCCAGTCCTATTTTGTCTCTGGTATTCCGTAATTCCATGGGTATAGGCTCAATAAGCCCTCGTCCTATGTTTTTTAGAGGTTCCTTTCCTTTGTAACCCATCTATTTGAGGAAATCATATCCCTTTCCATACTATTCTGGAGATATCTTTACATGTTTGATCTCAGTTTCCACCGGTTCTCCTTTGTAAAGCCAGTCCAACACTGTCTATTCTTCTGTGTTATCTAAAGAAGATGTGGATGCCTTTACCATGCCAGTCACTTTGTGTACTTTTGGATCCTTGGATTTTGTAGGTGTGAATGTTGGGGAAGGTTTTCCATAGGATCTTGGTGACACCGAAAGTTCTGTCAATGACAGAGTCAGGTCCAACTTGTACTCTCCCATACCTGTTTCTTCAAGTTTTAAGGTTTTTCCAAAAAAATTCATAACCATGTCCTTGGTAGTTTCAGGAGCAATCACATCCATAGCCTCTTTGTTATGTGGAATCATGCTACCTGATTTGATATTATTACAAGTATAGTTAGCATTCGTGAGAATTGTCACTTCCACCCCCTTATGTAGGAACTTTATACACTGGTGGTAAGTAGATGGCACAGATTGCATTTTGTAAATCCATGGTCTTCCCAATAGTATGTTGTAGGCTAGGGGTAGATCCAAAACCTGACATGGGACATTCCTCTCAATTGGTCTGACTCTGATAGGTAGAACAATAAGACCTTTAGAGGATCTTTCTTCCTTATCATAAGCTTTGATAGTTATTTTTCTTCTTGAGTCAATGGTCTATTCTGAAAGACCCAGTTTCTTGATCAGATTAAGTGTACAAATATTCAATCCTGCACCTCCATCTATCAACATGCGTCTAACACAGGATTTATGAATAAGGACTTTGATATGGAGGGTTTGATTATGTGGATGTGTCAATGACTTATCATCTTCTTCATAAAAGGAGAGGTAATGTGGCGCTAAGATGTGATTGGCCATCACTTAGAATTTGTCTATATCAATATCCTTTGGGACATTAGCAGCATGTAGAGCTTGTTCTAGGACTTCCCTGTGTACTGTGGATATTTTGAGAAACTCAAAAATGGAAATTTTGGCAGAGGTTCATTGCAATTGGTCTACCAAGTCATATTTTTCTCCAGGAATAGTAACCATGTGTTTTGTTGTTGGTTTAGGAATAGTAGTGATAGGAACCTTGGATGTTGATGCTGGTTTTGGGGGTCCTTTGATAATGACCTGCACTTGGCTCCGTGTTACGACATTTGAGTGGAATGAAACACCTTTGATTGTGACAACATTAATTGATTCAATCTTAATGTCTAGCATATTGATCACATTGTCATTATTGGAATAGGTGTAGTTCACTTCATTACTCTTCCCTTTAGATGTTTCTCCTTTTTCGTAATTAGGAAATGGTTTATTGAATGCTATATGATCCTCATTGGTAGTGTGTCCTTCCACTTTGATCTTACCACCTTTAATGAGGTCTTGAATGACATGTTTAAGTTTAAGGAAATTATTAGTCTTGTGCCCCTTGTTTTTGTGGAAGACACAATAGGAATTATCATCCCATCACCTTGGTTTGACCGTTGGTTCCCAGGGTTTTGAATCAGGAATTGTGAGAAGCTTGTTATCCAATAGCGTCTTCAAAATGGTCTCGAGAGGTTCTCCCAAAGGAGTAAATTTTCTTTGAGGTTTTGAAGTCCATGACCATCCTTTACCATTATCATTGTTTGTTTTGGGTATGGGGGTCGTGACCCTGACATCTTTGCTTTCTTGCATGCTATTAGTCAGATTGAACACCTCAGGTTTAGGGTTACTATTAGAGGCGTCAACTACTCTATCATTGACAACATTCTTGTTTTGCTTCCACCATTTAGGCTTGGAGTTGGATTTGTTGGTTTTGTTTTCATTTTAAAGGGTGATCTCCCCCCTTTTGACCATGACTTCCTCAATATGGAGGGCATTCTTAATCATTCTGTCAAAGCTTGGCGAGTCTTGCATTTGTAATGCGTAGTTCAATTCAGGCACTGGGTTATTAACGAAGATTTCCATCTTTTCCAATTCGGGAATGACCCTTGAATATCGTGCAAAGATCTTCCTCCATCTTTGTAGGAAGTGTGTAAATGATTCACCAGTCTTCTATTTAGTATTACATAGATCCATCATGGTCACATCATGCTGTATGTTATAGGATTAATGCTGGATAAAGCGTTGAATTAGCTCCTCAAATGATTTGACCTTAGGGTTCAACTTTGAGAACCACTCCATGGCATTACCTCCTAGACTTCCTAGAAATAGTCACATGAGGCATGTAGGTTTGTGCATCTATTCTATGCTCAGAGCATAGAATTCCCTTATATGATCGTGTGGGTCAATTTCTCCTATATACTTGTCATACTTTGGTCTTGCTGTATTAGGAGGAAATGGGACCATAGTAATACTTTTATCAAAGGGGAATGGAAAAATGGAGTCCAAAGAGTATGGTGATCTCAGTTTAGCTTTCTCTTGTTTGAGATTTGTAAGCTATGTTTGCATCAATGTTAGCTATTTGGCAAGAATAGATATAGGAGTTGGTACCTCCTTTTCTTTGAGTTGTTTGACATCGTAATCCTTAGGTAATTTGACACTTGTGGATGCTAGATGGAGGAAGTATTTCTCTTTATCCTCGTCAATCATCTTTTCCATTATTTTATGGAACCTCTTGCTCTATTTGATTTTATCATATTCTTCTTTAGTAATTTCGTTCTCACTGCCCAACTAAAATAAAGGACGATTGAACGTGGTTTCTTCTTCCTCATCAGTATCTTTAGGCTTTTGGTGTTTGCCATTGTTATATTCCTCAAAAGCCTCACTTCATCTATGAGTGTCACTATCCATTTGTGGAGAGTCTAGATCAAGTAGGGAACTATGAGATGTTTCCCCTTGAAAGTGTGGTGTTTTAGGAGGCACTTTTGATCCTTTAGAGGTGTACTTATTGTGTCTTGTGTTAACCATGAAGTTGTGTCTTAACTTTCATCAATGTTTCCCAAGAGTATCAGGTAGAGTCTCAAATTGTTCAAGTGAGTGTGTCTAGGTGGAAGTATCATTTGAGTTTTGGTGGAAGTAAATGATTCCAGTGTCAAAGGGTTAGAATTCCCTGATAGTGAGCTGGGAATGAAGTGTTTGTAAAAATCAGATAGACCACACGTATTGAGACATATTACGAGAAACTGATAAGACATGCAAGGTGGACGTCTGAAAAAGTGTTTTTTTTAATGACAGGGAGACCATAAAAGACAACAGGGAAAGACTAAAAAGCCAAAAGGGTATCCAAATAAATTGAGACTTTCTAAGAAATTTTCTTGCAAGTGCCCACTGTCCTAGGTGCGAGCTCCCAGATGCAATCCTAGAAATACTGGATGCGAGCTAATGATGACCCTAGATGCGAGTTTAAATACCAGATGTGACTATGTGTTGACTAGATGTGATCTAAGATACCAGATGTGAGCCTAAATACTGCATGCAATTTGGGAAATCTAGGATGCAATTTTATGATGTCTCTGTCAGTTTTAATCATTTTTGAAAAGTTTGTTTTTGAAGTGCGTGAAGCTTGTCTGATTGTAGTTTTTGCATTCTGAGATTTGTTGGTGAATAAAAACATGTGCATTGATTCAGGATTGAATTTTGTTGTTTGTTTGAAGACGTTATCTTTTTAATGATTTTTCAAACACATCTAGCAGATTTGCATTGTTAGGAAGGTGAAACAAACACACATCTTTTTCCTATTTTCTAGGTGGAGGATGAAAATCTTTGCTCGTTGACTTAGGCACACACTCAAATGCTAATCAGAATATAGCCATCACCAAGCATGCAATGGCTCCATTCATAATGTTGTATTAGCCAACTCCAAATGCAAGTGAGGGCATGATATGACGAGTGTCTTGGGGCAATTACTTTTTGCCTTGCACAAATATTATCACCCTTTCGCGGGTGAATTAGGAATTCTTTCAGTTGAAATTGTTGTCTATTTTTGGGCAATCTATTCAAAATCGTCCCCCATAGAACTGCACAAGGAAATGTTGAGGTGTATAGCCCTATGAGTACCTGAATATGTGTATTCTTGCAAGCGATATTCAAGAGGCTCCGCTCTACACATACCCAAGCATGTTCAAGAAATGATGTCAAAATTCCATGAACAAAACTGGCTCTGTCTTTCAAGGCTTTAGCCTACAATGAAGCAACTATTTATAGTGAGTTGGAAGGGTTGGCGTAAAACCTATCCTCACTTGGGTCATTCCTGGGAGATTTTTTCCTTAACCAACAAGCCCTCTACTATTAAATATGCATACAAAGGATTGGCAAGCGTAGGACATCTAGATTTCTGATTCTTCCAAGGAAGAAGAGCTTACTCTCCTAATCCATGTCATTTTCTCCTAAAATAGATTAAAAAAAAAATTCATTCCCTCAATCAATGTTGTGCTTTATTTAAAGTGTTCCTATTTAATAGAAAACATAATGCTTTGAAGGGAAATTTTTCTTGTTCAATTAGTCCACAATCTTTAAATTAGTAGCTTGTTCAATTTTTGATCCAAAATTAGATGATAAAACTTGTTCAATTTGCCCACAATTTTAAGTGCTTTGATTGGTTCAATTATTGATTCCAAGAGTAATTATATGATGAGATTTTTCTTGTTCAGTTATCTCCAAATTATTTTCAACCCATAAACTGAGGTGTGATTTTATGATTTTCCTAGAAAGGAAAAGAGCATAGTCCTCTAGTCAATTTAATGGTAGATTAGAAAATGTTATTAGTATGGAAAGAAAGTAAATAGAGGTCAAGATGGGGGGTTAGCAACCTAGAAAACCAAGTTAGTATCCTTTGCTTCAACTTTCATGAAAAAACCTTCAATAACAACCTGCAAACAATCGTTAGGCTGCAAAAATGTCAACAACACAAATGGTCAAGATGTTAGGGTTAGGCAAATGAAGTGTGCAAATTTTCTAATTAGATGCGAGCCTAAAATAACTGGAAGTGATACCTTTTACCAGATGCGACCCCTTTCACCAGATGTGATAGTATGTTTACCAGATGCGATCTCAAACTAGAAATGATCCAGGAAATCCCAAATGCGAGCCTCATTTTTTGTGGTGTGACAACGTATCCCAGATGTGATTCCTTGTCACCAGAAATGACTCTGGACCTAAAAATTGGGTGGATAGATTAGTAGAAATTGATGTCAAAATGAGGTCAAATCATGATTCGATCCCCACGATGGGTGCCAAAAATGTGTGTGATTTTTGTACCTATTTAAGAAAGACACAACACTTCAATAGATCATTGCATTAGTTAAAAAGGGGTTAGATGAGCATATAAAACCACTAATATCGACCTATTGCTTTCTAACTAAGAAGAGTGTGATTAATAACATAATAGCCCTCAGATTATGCTACTATCAGTGACATATACGACTTAGCATGAAAGATTTAAATTAAAACAAGCTATTTAATCATTAAGCAATACATTCTAGCTCTAAAAATGGAGGTAATAACAATTCCTAAACATGAAAAGCTAAATGAAACATGAATCTAGATGAATCCTAGCAGCATAAAAATGCATTTTTAATATGAGATGAAGGCTTATTTTCTCTCAAAAATGCCTTCTATTTATAGAAGAATGAGGGGAGAGAGGGGGGACAAGGTGCATTAATGAGTTGAAAATCTCATTAATGGTGTGTAAGAAGAAATAAATGCCAAAGGCATTCAATAGGCATGGGAGAGACATGGGCTTAAGGAATTTGCATTAATGAGGCATTAATGAGAGCCTTAAAGAAGCATGGGAAGGGTGTAAGAGGGTGGCTTGAGAAAGTGGACTTGAGGAAAGGAATCTTGAGATTCCTTGACTTTCTCAAGTGGGTGGAGTTGTTAATCATTCCTTAATAGAATGTGACAACATTAGGAGGTGGGTTAGGATAGAATTAGGATTAGAATTAGATTAGCATGGGGTGAATGGGTTGAGATAGGTCTGAACCCAGGGTCAAAGTGGTTGAAGTGAGTTAGTTTAGGAGTTTAGAAGAATATTAATGAAATGAATTAAATTTATTTAATTCATTCAGAAATAGGATATTAATTATTTAAACAATTAATTGCTTTTTAATAATCAATAGGACTATAGCCATTTTAATTAAATTAGTTAGGCTAGGGGAATGGGTTCATTTGCAAGTGAGAAATTGATTTAGGGGTTTTATTTAATTCCTTTATGATTAAATACTATAGCCATGTTTGAATTTTATTTGATTTAATTGGTTTGAATTGATTTGGATTGTATGGTTGTAGTAGTTAACATAATTCAATGATAAAAATCACCTAGGACATTAAATTTGATTTAAAATGAATTATGCCAAAGTAACATTGGGGGTATGATCACACTTAGGGCAAATAGGGTCTATAGTCAAAACATACCAAATCCAAGTGGTTACAATATATATATATATATATATATATAGGAATAACAATCCACAAGACAACTGAGAGGGGGGTGAATCAGTTGTGATATAGATTATTAAAATTTAAACTTTTTAAACCAAAACTGCAATGCAAATCATAACACAGTAAATGCCAACACAATAACACAATACTTGTTGTCGAGGAAACCTTGCTAAAAGTAAAACCCCAATGGGACTTAGAACCCACAAATAATGTACGAAGAGTATAGTATCCCTGTTAAAATATTTAGCCCTGTTAGGAGCTTATTACAACATTATAGTACACAGTCCCTATTAGGAGATAGACCCTATTAGGATTCCAAAAAAGTAGTAGGCTCACTGCTTAGGCACACTTCCCAAAGAAGGTTAAAGCCACCCTCAAGGATTCACAATCTAAATAAGTGTATATATGAATATACAATCGAGTAAACTGTTTGATAGCAACTGTCTTTGCTTGGTCAGTTCCAATGAAATATTCTTATCAGAAACTTTGCTCTACATCCAGTA
This sequence comes from Thuja plicata, assembly GCA_018584345.1. NCBI lineage: Eukaryota > Viridiplantae > Streptophyta > Pinopsida > Cupressales > Cupressaceae > Thuja > Thuja plicata. The sequence goes on along the minus strand of MU227963.1, from coordinate 1,332,150 downwards.
GCCAAACAAGCCTCATAGCTTTCACTTCTCTTTCTTTTCAATCTCTTCCTCTACAACATCTTTCTAAAATAAAAGATCAATCATATATACCCTATTACAATAATTCATTAGATCAGCCAGTTAAGCTTTCCTACTACATAAATAATTAATTAGGTTGGCCAATTAGGCTTTCCCAATATACAAATAATTATTTAATCGGCCCTTTCTAAGATACACACAGTACATATAACAAGTAAACATCAAATACAATCCATCAATTATACTCCCAGATCTGCAATCCACACTCACAATTCATATTACACGCTACATGTCTGAAGTCAGCAACCAAATAGGTCTCCTACATAATACACACCACAGATGACATCACCAGTTATCACACAAAAATCAAACATAACCCATTATTCTAAAATATGTCTAAATTCCTCTAGTAAGTTTGCATCACCTAAAATATCTTCACCAGTAAGATATACCCAAAACACAGAGACCTGCCCTGTCAAGCATCACAGTTACAGTCCAAAAACTAGTCTTCACTAAATCAACTGTAACATCCTCAATATGTAACATAAAGTCAAGAAACCTTTGGAATAATGTCAACACGCATCCTTCTTCATATAACCAACTTTGATTGTTTTGAAACATATGTACAGTATCTGTAGACTTCTGCCAGTCTGTCCTCTTCCACAAAAACATATGTTGACATCAGTGACAAAACATGAATATCAATAACATGAATAGTGTCCAAATATGATATCATCCAACAATATCCCCCTTTGGCATTGATAGAAACATATGGTAAAATCCATCAACCCAAAATCAACTCAAAAATACTTTCTCCTCTCAATACAGTCTTCTCAATATCCTCAACACAAATCTCCCCAAAACAGTAGGGATTTTCACATAGATTCCTTCCCGCTTTGGAAGAAATGGTGAAGGGTTCCATAACTCATCTGTAATCTTATGTAGCTTTTTCAAACCTTCATGTCCAATAGTAAGGTGCAAGATCACCCAAATGTTCTCTAATGTTCCTTCGATCACTCCTCCTGAGGGGTAGATCCATACATCAAGTTCAGAAAATGATATAGCTCTGAAATCCACTGGAGTGGTGCATATTTGCATCAATTAATTATCACAATGAGGGGCTCTAACCCCAAGCATGCTTCTAAGATACTAAAAATCATCTTTTTTCAAATTTTTTATAAATATGTTTGTTATATGTTTCTTTGTGCTAATATTGTCTAGTTTAATTTCATTCTCTGCTACCTTCTCCCTCAAGAAATGATACTTAATAGAAATATGTTTAGTCTTTGAATGCATTACAATATTCTTCAACATATTCACTGTGCTAGTGTTATCACAATGGATAACCACTGGTTCTTCAAAAATTATTCCAATGTCCTTTAGCATTTGTTTCATCCAAACAAATTGTGTGCAATTTATTGCAGTAGCAACATACTCTGATTCAACAGTAGATTGAGAAATACAATTCTCCTTCTTGCTCAACCAAGAAACCAACCTTTTCCCAAGGAAAAATGCACCACCACTAGTACTCTTTCTGTCATCCACATTACCTTCCCAATCAACATTAATATAAACCTGTAAAATAAAATCATCTGATTTTTGATACCATAATCCATATTTTGTTGTTCCCTTCAAATATCTTAAAATTCTTTTCACAGCAGCAAGATGTGTCTCTTTGGGATCTTCTTGATACCTTTCCATAATACTAACTGCATTGGTAATATCTGTTCTAGTGTGATTTAGATATTGTAGACCACCAATCGTAGATCTATACTTTGTCTGAACAACACTTTGAGTTTCATCACTACTAGTCAGTTTATGTCCAGTTACCATAGGTGTTCCAACAGGTTTACAATCTTCCATTCCAAACTTATTCAATATTTCCTTAAGATACTTGGTCTGAGATATAAAAATTCCATTCTTACTCTGATTAATTTGCAAACCAAGAAAAAAATTCATTTAACCAATCATTGACATCTCAAATTCATTTTCCATTTCTTTAGACAACTACTTACTCATCTTATCATTGCCTCCAAAAATGATATCATCCAATAATTCATTAAATGCTTCAAATTTCACTCTAAGAAATAGAACCCTCATCACACCAAAAAGCAAAAATAATGCAATCCATATCATAACAAAAAGTACATTGAACCTTTCACCATAATAAGATCTTGTTCTTGTAGGACCACATAGATCTGTATACACCAGATCTAACTTCCCTTTTGTTGAATAAGATTTTCTTTTAAAATTACTTCTAGTCTGCTTCCCCTTAACACACTCTCTACACATAGTGTTAGATGGATTCACAATCTTAGGTAGATCTCTTACAACATTAGTCATACTTGCCTTCACAATGTTATCAAAGTTAACATGAAAAAATATTCTATGCCATAGCCAACTGTCATCAACCTTTGCAATAAAACAAGAAGCTTCAAATGTATTCAATTCAAATACATTACCTCTAGATTTAGTACCAAATGCGATCAAATCTCCTGATTTACTTTTGATAGAGAATTTCCTATCAATGAATTTCAATGTATAACATTTGTCCACTAACTGTCCAACACTCAACATATTATGCTTAAGTCCATCAACAAGTAATACATTGTCAGTATTAGCCTTTCCATCCAAAGAAATAGATCCAAATCCAATGATAAGTTTAGGAGTATTGTCACCAAATCTAACAACACTACCATCATATCTTTTCAATTTCATAAATTTATTTTTATCTCCATTCATATGATGTGAACAACCTCTATCTATAACCCATTCAGATTTCTTTTCAACACGAGATACTAAGGCTTTTTCCTCATGCATAGGTTCATCATCCTTTATAGAAATAAATCTAATTTCATCATAGTCACCATCATCATCAGAAACACCCTCACTAGGATAACAAAATTCCTTATATTTAGGATACTTTGATTTGTAAAACTTAGGTTTATGCTTAGAAACCCTTGTAGGACATCTAGATGCAAAATGACCAATCTTGTTACATGAAAACATTTCAAAGGTAATTTGCCTTCAAATTTACCCTTACCTCTCTTCTCTCTTCTAGTAATCAATGCTACCACTTCATCTATTTTTCTTTCTTCCTCCTATATTTGTTCACATTCCTCAGCATAGTCTCCAAGATCTTCTCTTAGGTCACCATAGCTGGTGCTCATAATTCTAGATAAGGTCTTTTGGTTCTTATGCATGGTTTCCTTGAATGTTGACTCAACTTTAGGTAAAGTATCTCCCAATTTTGCGGCCTCAAAAGTAGTTAGTTTTCAAACCTACATCTCTCTAGTGAAGTTCGAATTCAAAGGTATAATCTCCTTTATAGCTTGTACTTTGGTTCTATATGCAGGTGTCAAAGTTCTAAGAATCTTCGCAATCACTTCTTCCTCACTGTAAGTACCTCTAGAGTTTATAATGCCAGTAACCACTTTAGTAATTCTTTGTCCATATGCCCTAATGTTCTCATCTTCTCTCATCTTCATTTATTCCATCTTTGTCTTCCAGTTCTATAGATTTTCCTATTTTTTAAACTTATATCCTTCATACAATGCCTCCAATATTTTCCAGATCTCATATGCAGAGTCCAAGTCTTTTACTTCTGTGAATTCACCTTCAGAAAGTTCACTGATCAATGATTCCCTTGCAACCATATTACATGAAAATAGTTTATTTTCATCTTCATTAGCTTTCTCCAGTTCATCCTTAGTCGCTATCTTCTCATCCTTCTTTGTGATCATTCAGTAGTCAATTCCCAAACATACACTAGAAGAATTTGGGCAATAAATGACCAGGTGACTAAAAATTTTAGTCACGTGACTAAAACTGATCATGTTCTACCTATTTTTTGCAATTCACAAATATAAATGACTAAATAAATGATCAATTTGGTCATCGGGTAAAATCACAACTGAAATGACTAAATAAATGACCAATTTGGTCATCGGGTAAAATGACTTAATAAATGACCAATTTGGTCATTGGGTAAAATGACCAAATAAATGAATAAATAAATGACCAAATAAATGACTAGATAATCAGTCACCCTAATAATAAAAATGACTAAATGAATGATTAATACTCATTTACACATTAACATTTGATAATATCATATACTTATATTCTTAGAAGTTGCATATCACCAATAATGTGTGTTTTCCAATAGACTTATTGTACAAACATTATTCTGTGTGTTCTAATATTTTGTTCGGCAATAGACTTATTGTTGCATTTCACGTTAACTATTCTATGTGCTCTATAATTTTTAGATGTTTCATTATTTTGTTTGTATCCCAAGGTGAACTTTAGTAGTTATGCCATTATTCAAATATTGTTGATACATATGTTTAATTTTCAGGCAAGGT
>MU227963.1:1289872-1327715 GCA_018584345.1 Thuja plicata | reverse complement strand
TTTTGTTTGTATCCCAAGGTGAACTTTAGTAGTTATGCCATTATTCAAATATTGTTGATACATATGTTTAATTTTCAGGCAAGGTCGAGCCAGCCAAAAGATTATTCATGGTCAGAATGTGCCAAGCGTGGCTATTCATGTGTTATCACTAAAAGTTTGAATTTAATTATCTGCTATATTCAGATACATTTATCAAATATGCTCAATGTTCTCTTCTCTTCTCAAACCTCTTTTTTGTATGCAGTGAATCCCAACAAATGGGATGCTTTACTGTTCTTCAACCTACACCCAGATCCTATAATTGATGACACCAGTCTGCATGGTAATTTTGATAAATGATCTGAAAAGTATGTAAATCTTCAAACATTTCTACAATTATAAATTTTAACATTACATCAAATTGCACCTGCTTTGAAATTTTGGTGAGATAATCATTGTATAGGTGCCCATCCCCAAAATGTAAAATATCTCTAGTATAAGTAGTGTAGGTACATGTTATGATAGATTGGAGAGTTGAACACATTAATTCCAAGACCTTAGACATATTGTTCATCAAGTATTCAAAGTACCATTTAGGTGGTTTTTTATTAAATCACCATTTTGTTGTGACTAGTTGTCTTCCATTCCTTATGTTTATAGAATAGATGTTTACATGCTACATCACACTATTACATAAAATAGAAATTAAAGACATTTTTAAAAGATGAAATTAACATTTCTTCTTTAACACTTAAATTATTATTTTAATAATTTTAAATTAAAAACTAAAACTATTTTTATTGTCTGGGGTGACACTACCTTAGTGACATCTTTTTCACTTCATAGATTTGTGGCAAAACAAATTACAATAAATTAAACTTATTATGATTGCTCGATAGAAAATTAAATATAATGTTAATTGAATTTAGAATTTAATTAACACACAAACTTCATTATAGCAGTTAATTTTTATGGGCCTTAGGAAGACTTCGCATTATATCTAGATTATTGACACATATTAGTTGATCAAAAGTCTCTCTCTCTCTCTCTCTCTCTCTCTCTCTCTCTCTCTCTCCATTTTCATATTCCCCTCTCTATGCTGCGTGGATTTTACTAGCAAAATAACAAAGAAAACTAAAATGTGAATTTTACAATGAAGAGGAATCATTTCTTCAAAACAACAAGTTGAACCTACTTTCATGGCTATGGCTTTCCTAAGAATTTTTTTGATATAATTAATTTGTAAACTTGTTACATAGTAATTCTTTCGATACATATATATCTAGACATCAATCAACTAATTTAGTATGCTCAAAACTATCAAGTTATGAAAAAGAAAACCAATGTTTATTCTAATTAATATTCCCTGCCTCTTACCCATTACACACCAAGGTGTAATGCTAATAATTATTATAAATAAAAATATATATTATAATTATTATCTTTAATTAAAACTAAATACAAAAACATGCATGCTTTTTCATTTACACAGTAAGAGATAGAAGAAGGTGGGTGGAAGATGAAAAATAAAAAATTTCAAAGGAAAAGAAAGAGATTTCATAACTAAATTTGATGGACTGCAGTGAGTTCCTTCATTTGGGTGCTTTCTAGGTCTTGCAGGTAACAGGAAGCCCTTAAAAATTCTAGCTTGATCTCTCTGGGGGACTTCCATCAACATGACCTACAAAGGGGATTTAGTAGTTTTCCCTTCTACAATCTTTGCAAGAAGAGTACTTGGAAAGCGATGAGTAAGTTACTAGGGTTATACGTATTTTTTCTGGTTCTCAAGTAGTATCATGAAATTTTCTCCCGCTCATAATAAGTTCCCTTACACCAAAAATAGGTTTTGTTAAACAATTTTGAGATGGTTGTTTGATTTTGCAGTAGTAATCTTAGGCTTGCATTTACATATGCCAATTGTTTTACATATGCCAATTGCAGTAGTAATCTTAGGCTTGCATTTACATATGCCAATTGTTTTACATATGCCAATTGCAGTAGTAATCTTAGTAATCTGGCTTTACATATGCCAATTGCATTTTCTTGAAATTTTTTAAAGATTTCTCTAGAAATAATTTTTTGTGCCTATCCTACAATCATTGCAATCTATGAGACCAAATTCCCATGCAGGATACTACAATCTATGAGATGTCATTCCAATAATGAAGTCTATTATCATTTTTACCAACCAATTTTGTTATGTAAGATTCAACTGTGTAGTTTTGGAGTCAAATTCATTTACCCATGTTTTATGAGTAGTGGTTCACAATTTTTCATTAGTAGTGGTTCACAAGAACCCATATTTTAGGAGAATGAAACCTTGATGTTTCATATTGTCTTGAAAAACCTCTAAGGATGTTTCCTCTCTACCTAATAACAGTGGTGACTGGTACGTCTTTCCATGACAGTGAAATGTCTATGTGAATGGTCTCTTAGCCTTTAATCTTGTTTAGTAGTTTCAACAATGGGGGGTCTTACTTTTGAATGTGACAGTGGTCTCTTTCTTTGAACTACACTTTATAACAGCGTTAATAACTTTTTCTCTTCACATGCCACTGTTACACCTTGAAATCTGCTCTTTGCTCTTTGTTGCAGCCAAGTCTTGGAGTTCACTATTATGACTATTGGACTAACATTATATTCTTTTTCAAAACTTGAATCATACTACATTTGACTGCATTTATTGATTTATCCATTATTATCATGAGCAAGTATGCTCTAAGATTCTCTATTTTAACAATTATAGAACTACTCTTTTATCTTCTCACTTTGGTTTGTTAGATGTCATTTCCCCTTTATTCTCACACTCTTCTAAAATTGATGTCACTACTTTCTCACTCTTAAGATAACTTATTCATATAAGATCATTTTTTTGACATATTCCGTCATTATCATTAGGCACCCTTGACCCTTTTCCTTTTCATGGATTATCATTTCTCAACTTTCTCTATAATGCCAACTTTCAAATACCAAAGGAAGCAAACATTCTTTGATTGCTACTATCAATATATAAACAAATCAGAGGAAAACCTCAGATCAAATCATAACAGATGATTGCAAAGGATAACTAGATTTGACAAGATCAAACATATGACCATTAACCTAGAAAGGATTTTTTTATTCCCACAGAAATGCTTTTGAATCCTATCCACTTTTCATGAATGTCCCATTCATGGTATAAATATCTCCTTGAAGAACCACATCAAACCTTAAGGAAAATCATCACATTTTTTATGAAAATTCATAACACTTCTTGAAGAAAAGTGAAAATAGCTTAAAGAGAAGTCATGGATTCATTAAAGAAAAATTTATGGAGATCCCTCAAGTCAGCAATGAGCTTCAATGACAGTAATCACTACTCATCTTTATTTTCCACATCAATGTGATCCATACTTTAGGATCATTGGTCATTGTTTTCATACTAGACCATTGTCTATTCCTGTTATTTACTATCCAAAATAGTCATGAGCCCCTTTATGTTAGTACAATTCATTAATTTTACATTGTACGTATCAATGTATTTCATTCTTAGTTAATTTTATCCAAATGTCAAGAGTATATGTCATAGCCAACCTTTTATTTTCTATGGGTTGTTATTGTCACCATCTCCTCAACTATTGCTATCATCAACATTTGATATTTAGATATTTGTTGTCCTCAACTATTTTTTTCCCTGATACCTTAATTATCTCTCACTCAAGCTCATGAATCTGCATTGCAAATAGAGGCTTGTAGGATGCAAAGGTTCTGATACCAATAATACACCTAGGGATTTTTTATGTTAATTATTTTAGATAAGGGTTCAAAATTGAAACTTCACAATAACATAAAATAATAACCATGAACATCAAATTCCAATCCACACATTCTATAAGTAAGTCATTACAACAAAAAACTCAGTTCAAATTTGATGCAATGCTTTGAAACCAATCAGCGATCAACTGGGAATGTTCTAGCAAATTAAAATCTTACAATTAATGATGAAGCAAAATTAACACTCTTTGGATATGATTTATTTTGTAAACCAATTGAACCTCAAAATATTTGTTTCTATCTCCATGAATCTTGATTTATTATTTCTGTAGAGAAAATAGATCATACTTGGATGCACTTTCTAGTATCTTATCTTTCACCTTATCATCTCCCCATTTTTCCACGTATCTCCCCTCACCTTGAAACATTAAAAACCAATCTATATTTCTAGTTTCAGATTCTACATATTTAATTAAATGAGGTAATAAGGAGTTTTTAGAACTTAGACATAATTTAAATGTGATTTTATAGAGGATGTTGTGATCAGAGTAGCAGATTTTTGAATTTATGTTGTGTAGTGGAAGAGATTCTATGGCCCTTATGAGATTCACTAATATCGCAACCTCCCTCTAACTACATGTTCAAACATGATAGTCCACTTCCCCTGCCTTGCAAATGTCCGGCTGAATTCAATAGCAGCAAAAAAAATTGACTTTTAGAAATGAAAATGTGTCTAAATTCCTTTTATATTGATTAAAGGAGTTGAATAATTTTTCAATGATTATTTATGCATATGATTAGAGCATCCAAAACCAACACATATCCTGAGGGTACTAACTGGCCCAAATTCCATTCAAGGTTCTTATTCATAGAAATGAGGCTCTAACCTGATTAACTCTCAAACTTGACCATTCTCCATTATTATCAAATGGGCTCCTCCTTATAAACTCACAACACAAAGGTACATTTCAAAAGGCCTGCCATCATCCTAGACTATGTAAAGCATTTGGACTCCCTTAATGTTAACTCCAACCAAAAACTCGTGCCAAAACCTCTCCCTACACTTTCCACTTCCCAAACAAAATCAAATGGGAATAAAACCTCTAAAATTCATAGATCACAACCACCATTTTGAAAAATAAAAAACAACACAACAACCTTACACCCTTGAACATTCTAGAAAATGAAGCAACTCTCTGCATACATTTTGATACAAAATTAGTTTTAAGGTCCACTCAAATATGATTGTACTAAAATCCAAGGACCACAAGCTATCCAAAATCCCAGGGAAATATATTGTCCTACAGTCATGGTACCAAAGAAACTTTCACTTATTCACCTCCACCCATTCAAAACACATTGCATTCTTAATGTGTACCCTTATTCTAATTCAAACTTTCTCTTAGACTGTCAACTTTCTATCTCATTGTCTGATCACAATGTGGGTGGAACTCTTAGTTTGTAACATAGTGTATAGTCATAAAATGGAAGCACTTCCATTGTAGACTAGTTTATCCTTCTAATTAAGTGGTTTGGGGTCATGTCAAGTGCCTTGAATGGGTCTCTAACTTGGATCTGGCTTTTTCCCCTATTTTTCCCCATTTCCCACTTTTTCCAGCCTATTTCTAACACTCTAAACTGTAAACTGGTATTTTGACCTCAGGGTCAAAGTTGACATTTTTGGGTCAAGGTCCACCTCGACCTTGACCTAGGTCAAAATTGACCTTTTTCTGACCTAAGGTCTGGATTTCAGATTTCTAGGGTTTTCGGATGTCAGACTTTGGAAAGAATTAATTCCTGCTTCCAGGTCAGCTATTTTGGTGTTCAGAGAAACAATTCTTAAATTATATTTAATATATGACCTCTTATAAGGGTATAGGTCTAACTAGAATTTAATTCTCCTATGTAGGCCTCTCTAGAAGATTGTGCCCTAGATTCATATATAAGGAAGCTTTCTCCTCTCATTTTATGTAACCATGATCATCAACTATCAAAGACTTAAGGAGTGAGATCCAAAGGTGAAGAAGCAAGATTTGAAGCAACCCAAGTAGTCATTGAAGCATTCATCCATTCTCAAGTATTCAAGAACTTCTCAAGAACTCAATTCATCAAGGAGATCCATTGGTAGCCATTGAAGAATTCAAGCTCTATGGACCCCTTTTGTTGAAGATTTATCCATCCACATTCCTCCAAGCCTCTTCCTATTCCAAGATCCATTCAAGATTGGTGTTGAAGATCTACAAGAACTTGATTTGAGACATCCTACATCCTACATTCTACATCCATTTGGTGCACACATACTTGTGGATCCATGGATTTGAATTTATCACAAGGGATTTTATAAGCAAGGTGAATTTGTTCGTTTACTTTGTTTTAATTATGCAATTTCAATTATACTTTGAGGCTAATTCCAAAATTGGGGTTTGACCAAGGAAAACCCCTCCCCCCCCCCCAAAAAANAAGGAAACCCCCCCCCCCCCCCCCAAAAAAAAAAAATCCACTTTTTATTACAGATACATGTTCAGAACAGCGGAACAAAGTGTAGATTCGGATACCCTTTTTGGCAAACTACCGGGATCTAGAAATAGATTTTCTGTCGGAGACTTTTGAGGTGATTCTTCCCTAGGTCAGAATCATAAATTTTGGGTCAATGGTGACATTGACTTGAGGGTCAAAATTGGAACTGTGTCAGATTGGAAAAATATTTTTGGGTTTTGTTCATCTCTATGTTTTTGTTCCAGATGCGATTGCAGATTTTCAAGAAACTTAGTGCAGACCCCCAAAAATAGAATTCTTAATATCTATAACATTTCAAGGTTAGTACTTTTCTCCTATTCATTTCAATTAAATTTATTAATCTTTCTAAACCTATCACACATTCTTTTCTAGAAAACGGAATTTAAGATCTTCCTCTTTGCTCTCATTTCCAATAGATTGATTCATTTATGCATTGATCCCTCCTTTGGGGTTAATCAATTTGGATCCTTCCTTTGTGTATTTGAGGTTAAAAGGAACAATTTATTTATCCCTCATAATTCAATAAACATTCTAATTTCAAATGTAACAACATCCATCTTATCTTACATTAGGTCATCATCTCTATTTCTTATCTTACATTTTGATGACCTCTATTTTATATGTTACATTTTGGTGAACCCGTGATAGACAACTCTTTATTTTTTTTGGTGTTGATTTAAATATTTTATGTTAGATATTGCATGCATATTAGATTAGCTTTCTTTTATGTTCTTTCATTTACCTTTCAAAAAAATTAAAATCAAAATCTTGTGTTTCCTAAATTAGTTCATTTGCATTGCATTGGTGTATGAGCTTTACCACTTCTAGTCCTACTTATAGTATTCCGGTTAGAAGAAGTCATAGACTTATGGGTTCCTTTGATCTTAAGTCTTCCTCTCCTTTCCTTATGATCCCGGATGACAATTTGACCACTCATGATTCCAATCCTTCTATGGAGCATAACTCTCCTCACTCATCTCATGATGAGGATGATGCTTTAAGAGTTCCTCCTGAACAAGTGCAAAAACTTTCAATAGAACTTGATAAAATGGGAAATTGGCTTATTCAAGAAAACCATAATCAAGATTGCATCCAATATATAGAGGCTCTTAATAAATTCCTTCATGATAGTGATCAAGGTGTTAATCTCTTGCGTGGTATCACTCATCTTGTGCATTTGAATGTTAAACCTTTAGCTCAAGAGGCTCAAGATCTAGTATTCACTCCTCCTATCACTAGTGAGAGACCTTCTTTTGTTCCTTTACCTAGAATTCTTACTTACACTCCTCCTTTAATGACTACATCTCTCCCAATTTTATCTATTCCTGTGAGTGTTCCACCAGTATCACTACCTACCTCACAACCTTCATATCATAGTGTGCCTTTTAATTATTCCAATCCCCTTCCAACTGTGGCTCCAAGTGTTCCACCAGTTGTGTCTTCCATTCATGCTTCTTACTACACTTTTCCTAGTGTTACTAATATTTCTATGCTGCCTATTTCTTCTAATGATTCCACAATCATTAGTTTGGCTCAAACTGTGTCATCTTTACAACAACAACTTGCATCTTTAACCCAATCCAAGTTTAGCATTCCTAAATGTAACATGGGTAGTCCTTTAACCTTAGACATTATTCATGCTACTATCCCTCAGCAAGCCAATATGCCTCATCTTGAGAATTAAAATGGTAAAGGAGATCCTATTACTCATGTTAATACATTTCAAATCCTTTGTGGTTATTATGCTCATGACCATAGGATTTTAGCTAAGTTGTTTGCTAGAACTTTTTGTGATAAGGCCTTGCAATGGTTTCGTTCTTTAACTCCTTATTCTATTGATTCTTTTCCTAAACTTGATAATACCTTCATCCAACAATTTTAAAATAACATTGGTCTGCAAGTCTCCTTAACTGATTTAATGCATTGTAAACAAAACATTAAGGAAAAATTTACTGATTTTATTGGTAGATTTAAGCATTAGTATGCTCATATTTCTTATCCTATTCCTAATATTGAAATTGATATTGACATCACCAGTTAAGATCTGTTTTTTTCACCTATTCTACCCTATTTCCCACTTTTTCCATCTTGTTTCTAACACTCTAAACTGCAAAATGGGATTTTTGACCTCAGGGTCAAAGATGACCTTTTTGGGTCAAGGTCGACCTTGACCTTGACCTAGGTCAGAATCAACCTTTTCTAACCTAAGGTCCAGATTTTAGATTTCTAGGGTTTCTAGATGTTGAGCTTTGGAAAGAATTAATTCCCACTTTCGAGTTGTTTGTTTCAGTATTAAGAGAAAAAATTCTTGAATTATATTTAATATAGGTCCTCTTCTAAGGGTATAGGTCTAATTAGAATTTAATTCTCCTATGTAGGCCTCTCTAGAAGATTGTTCCCTAGATTCATATATAAGGAAGCTTTCTCCTCTCATTTTCTCTAACCATGATCATCAACTATCAAAGACATAAGGAGTGAAATCCAAAGGTGAAGAAGAAAGATTTGAAGAAAGCCAAGTAGCCATTGAAGCATTCATCCATTCTCAAGTATTCAAGCACTTCTCAAGCACTCAATTCCTTAAGGAGATCCATTAGTAGACATTGAAGGATGCAAGCTCTATGGAGCCCTCTTGTTGAAGATTTCTCCATCCACATTCCTCCAAGCCTCTTCCTATTCCAAGATTCATTCAAGATTGGTTTTGGAGATATACAAGAAATTTATTTAAGATATCCTACATGCTACATTCTACATCCTTTTGGTGCATACATAATTGTGGATCCACGGATTCGAATCCACCACAAGGGCTTTTACAAGCAAGGTGAATTAGTTCATTTAATTTTTTTTAATTATGAAATCTCAATTATACTTTGAGGTTAATTCCAAAACCAGGGTTTGACCAAGGAAAACCCCTCCCCACCAACAAACAAATCCATTTTTCTTGTAGATACAGGTTCAGAACAACGGATCAGAGTGCAGATTCGGATACCCTTTTCAGCAAACTATTGGGATCTGGAAATAGATTTTCTGTCGGAGGCTTTTGAGGTTGATTATGCCCTAGGTCAGAATTGGAAATTTTGGGTTAATGGTGACATTGAATTGAGGGTCAAATCAGAACTATTTCAGATCAGAAAAAGATTTCTAGGTTTTGTTAGTCTCTGCATTTCTGTTCCAGATGCGGTTGCAGATTTTCTAGAAACTCAATGCAGACCCCCAAAAAGAGCATTCTTCAGATCTGTAAAATTTCAAGGTTAGTAATTTTCTCCTATTCATTTCAATTAAATTTGTTAATCTTTCTAAACCTATCACACATTATTTTCTATAAAACAGAATTTAAGATCTTCCTCTTTGCTTTCATTTCCAATAGATTGATTCATTTATGCATTGATCCCTCCTTTGGGGTTAATCAATTTGGATCCTTCCTTTGTGTATTTGAGGTTAAAAATAACACTTTATCTATCCCTCATAATTAAATAAACATTCTAATTTCAAATGTAACAACATCCATCTTATCTTACATTAGGTCATCATCTCTATTTCTTATCTTACATTTTGGTGACCTTTATTTTATATGTTACACATAGAACAAGCACTCATTCAAGATAGATTTAATAAGGAGAAGGCCTCCTTGTACCCCAACCAAAACCTTGGTATATATTGTTTTTATATTATCAATTAGTACTATGGATTATCTAACAACACCTTTTCCTTTTGTCATTTACTAGTAGCATCTTACCTCTTTTCAGCATTCATTATTCAAGGTGCATACAAAAAATCAAAATCAAAGGTTTCCTACTATTATTGACATAACATATACTCACCAATCCTTTTGAAACATGGGGACTTTCTTATCTGATCAGACCTCTAACATGACAGTCATGTTCCTGCAATGCCAAACAATACCAAAGATGCTCCAACCTCCTTGCTTACCCATACCCACTATTCGAAACAATTTATCAAAATCTTTTAAGACCAATGATAATGACATTTTTACAATTTACATTCTTATCTTAATGGAACATTATGAGAATATCTTTAGTGATATTTTAAAATATGAAAATATTTTCAAGGTGAGACCAAGAAAACATAGTGAGACCAAGAAAATATTTTCACTGCATTTTCTTTGTCTCACCTTGAAAAGCATGTGTAGTTGGTCATTGAAAGATGATTTTGATCTGTTATTGAGGGGTTTGACAAAGATAGAATTTGATCAAGGCTTTTTCCATTGATGGGTGATTAAGAGATAGTTATGAAGTCATGTGAGAAATGATTGAAGTAGTGTTTGATGTGTTTCAAATTCTCCAAGGTGACATAGAATCCAAAGGAGAGGGTTGAATCAAAGAAAGTTGCAGGATTAGTCAAACTGTCACAGTAGGACAATAAAGTAACATTACTTGTTTCAATTAATTAATGTTGATGCATAGTGATTCAAGGAGTGAGGGTGGGGAGAGATCCTTAGAGGTTGTTTAAAGTTCCTTCCATGGTGGGGTGAAGGGGACACACATTATAGGGTTGTTTAATATGGTTTTTAAGAATAATGTTGATAGGATTGACAATGGGATATTATCATGGGGTCTGAGACACAAGTGGAGTGAGGTTTGAGACTGGGGATTATTTAAAGGTAAAGTGCAAGAAATTTTTCTATGTTGGAATTTATTAGGAACCTAAGTCAATTTATGACCCGAGGAAGGATCTAGGTGCCCATAGGGGTTGGGATTGGAAAATCTAAATAGGGAATGCTGACATGATCAATTTGTCATCAAGAATGGATATGGTGTTAATTTATAGAGGGATGGTGGATCTAGGTGAAGGATAAGACCATTAATAGGTCTTAGCATGAAATTAGTTTGGGTTAGGGTCCCTTTTGATGAATATTTTTGAGTGTTGTTACAAAAAAAATTAGGAGCATACAATATCCCTAGTGGGTTTGGTTGGGTCCACTTCCCTCTACACCAAGGTTTCGATGGAGATTTTATACATTTCTGAAGCTCTTTATTGCAGACCCTTATCATATATGTACTTGGTGTTTATAGGTATGCCCACCATGAATATTCTCTTTAAAATATCCCTTTCTAAAATTTCATGAAGTCACTTATGTACTAGATGAAACTGTGGATTACTTTGCACTTTCACTGCCATCATTTTATTTAAGAAATATTTGAAACGTTTCTTTTTTTGCATTCCTTAAAGCTTAAACCTCTTTTTCAACTTTGTTTGTATTAGATTAACTTTGGAAAAAAATAGAGGCATAACCTCATTATGCAAGATGTGGCCTTGATCCTCTGTATATATGCTTCTTGTAGCTTCATCATCCTCGTGTGCAGGTCATGACTTAATTTTGTTTGTATCTCTACATGATCATGGCTCTGTTTCCTATTCATTTGTAATTTGACTTCACCTCACACTATATTTTACATGTATGTGTGCCACAGGAATGAGGATTTATATCTTATGATGTGCCATGACTTTCATTATTGGAAACCCATGTTGTAGAACCCCTTTATCCTAGATTTTGAGACAATAAAAGAACTTTGAAAATAGTGCAAGAAAACCTGAAAAAAGGAAAATCATCTCTAATAGTATGCATGAAGGTTTTTATATTTGTTACAAGCTCTGTATGGAAATATTATATGTTCATTTTCATACCATTGTGATTGCATTCATCGCATTGTAATATTGTTGTCATAATCTTGCATCTCTGTGTCTCAAACTTGAAAAGAAAAAAACACAAACAATTAAAGTATAATGGCATTGCCTTGAAATTGTAGCCTTCCAGTTATTATTATTCTTGAAACTACATAGAAGTTGTTGGAAAGTGACAATGCAAGCAATTATTATTTTGTCATTGTTGTCAAACCTTAACTAGTGAGACTATTACTATCTATTTGAGTACCATATCTACTGTTGATGAAGAAGATTTAAACAAAAGACCAAGTGAATGGTTGAGTTAAGGCAAATAAAAGGGTACTTGATTAGTTGGCACTCTGGCAAAGTAATTAGTTGTTTATCTTTCAAAGATAGTTTTTTTGGTTGTTTTGTGTCGAGCAAAGTTGCTTATGCTGAGCAAAGTTGCTTGTGTCGAGCAAAGTTGTTTGTGATGAGAAAAGTTGTTCAATGTCGAGCACCAGTGAAATTGTTGAGTGGAAATAGTGATGTTGGCCGACTTACAGTATTTGGATTAATGATGAGATTTGAGATCTCTGGCTGACTTAGTTAATTTTATTGGGATATGTAATGTTAATTAAAGATTGATCCACATCATTGAATGTATGGGTAACTGTAGTTAATGCATGGTTTCAATATTTAATTAGAGACTACTTTGGAGAAGTAAATGTAATGCAAAGATGGAATGATCTGTTCGATCTGACCTAACCTAAGATCTACGATCTTGTTTAAGCGGAAAAAGATTTATTTGACCTAAACAGAGAGGTATATGATAACCTCAAGGGGTTATTAATTTAGGATATTGAAGTGTGCTGCTGAATGTGAAGTACATGTGTGTATGCAAGAGGATTGCATAGTTGATTTACTATTTGACATGATCGAGCAGAGAAGGCTAAATACATAAGCAGAGAGTTGCATGTGTGATTGCTTGATGGATTTCCAAGTAGATCAAAAGGTTGAAATGACAATGCAGGCTATCTAGTAAGTTAACATCAGAGCTGTAATTGGATTTGAATTGCAAAGTAAGTTGTATGTATCAAATCACAACTACTAATTACTTTCTAACCATTGTATCAGTTAAATCATTTAACAAGGTTGACCTAACAGCCATTTGTATAAATCCTCTAGCAAGGTGACATTCAGGTGGAATGTTCTAAGTCCTCTAACAAGGCCACTCCTGACAGGGTGATTAAATCCTTTAACCAGGTCACACCTAACAGTGTGTTATTGTAACCTTTAACAGGGTTGGCTCCTCACAGAGCTCACTTCATAAGAGTGAAAACTTGGTAGCATTTTACTGGTGGTTTTTCCCATATTGGGTTTCCACATTAAATAATTGTGTCAACTTGTATGAATGCTTATGGTTTGTTTTACTATTATGTTTCTACAAGCAATTCCATTAGATAGTAAACTGCATGATTAAAAGTTGTTGACATATGCTACTGCTACCGAGTAGATCTGAAATACAGAAAGTTTTATTTGCTACATCTAGACTTGAGGATAACTAATTCACCCCTCCCCTCTTAGTTATTATAAATTCATTCTAACAGAAGTGACTATGCTCAGATATCCATATATAATTGTTTTGTTCATTGATCCTTGGTGATGGTACCTCCTTGATTATAACAACATTATCACATGTTTTTTATGACTATCCCTTTACGAAAGTTGCATGCTATTTGAAAGATCTTGATCTCTATTTCTTTAAATACACATGTTTTATACTGAAAATAATCACTCCTACTATTTATATCAGTCATTTATACTTTTTTCTCTTATTAACATGTAAAAGCTTTATATTTTCATCATTTAAACATGTTATTTCTTCCTTTGAGGATAGATTTATTGTCCATCTCTGTGTTTGATCTTTGAAAACCTCTCTATTCTAAAATATTGACCTTTGATCACTTAAAAAAAAAATTATTAGCATAGTGATGACTTATCTCCCTAAAATTGGCTTTATTTGACACTCATTCATGGTATTGTTATATCTTATTCCTTTGATCATAAACTATTGTTTCATTGCATGAATCTAATTCTTTCCACAAAACTATGACCTTCATTATCATTTCTACATGTAAACTATTTGTTGGTTGTATTTCCTATTTTGGAGTTTGCCCTATAAAATTTCAAAGATGCCTATCATTCCTATGCTCAGAGAGTCAAAAAAAAATCATGCACGAAATTACTTGTTTATCTCTGAAAGTGTTGTTTTTGCTCAAAACCTAGTTGAAAATGACAAAACCCTAAGCCCTTGAGTAATTTTTGTTCGAAATGCAAAAAAGCCCTAAATCTCTCAAGCTAGTTCTATTTCTATGTTACCTTTTTCATGACTTAAGTTTGAGTTTATGTGCATGTGCTTATACCTTGGTCGCTAAGTCTCATAAAAATAAATGAATATTCCTTATGATATAGAGACTTGGCAAAAAGCTTTGGTCACATAGTCTCCTAATGAAATAGAATATGTTGAAATGGTTATGAGACCTAGCATAGACCGTTGATCTCAGATATGATATAATGGCGCTCGCATTATCTCCTAATAAAAAGCACAGTTAGTTATTTTATATCGCGAATTCAAGATTGCTCAATCGCGTTATCTCCTAATGAAACTTATGGTTATGAGTTAAGTTCAAGTGTTTAAGTTAAAGTGTTGTTGCCAAGTCTCGTGATCAAAAGTGAGTTAAGTGAAATAACTAGAGATTTAGCCACAACCGTTGATCAGAGATTTAATCTAATGGTAGTCGGGAAGTCTCCTAATTATAACTATGGTTTAGAAATTATCATGCGACATGGAGATTCAATAGTCGCTAAGTCTCTCGGTAAATCAAGGGTTAGATGGAAGATTAGATAACAGTGTTGTTGTGTAGTCACGTGAAGTAAGATGAGGTAAGACAAAATCAAGAGATCAAGCGACAATCACTTGATGAAGGTAAGATCTAATGGTAGTCATGTAGTCGTGATACAAAGTTGAAAAGTCAAACAAGATCAAGCGATCAAGAGATAAGAGGAAAAGGTAAGACATGCGTCCATTTATCGCTAAGTCTCATGAAAGATTAGGGTTTGTAATAAAGATTACAAAACTTAGCGACAACCGTCAGATGCCGCAAAGTGAGATCAATGGCAGTCACATTGTCTCTAGATGCAAATTATAAAGATAAAATAATCACGCGATTAAGAGACTAAAGTGTTTAGTCACAAGGTCTCCGAATGAAACATGAGTTAAGGAAATTGTCTAGCCACATAGAGAAATCACAGTTTCCAAGTCTCTAGATGCAACCCAAGGTAAAGAATAGTTAAGAAAATGCTTTATCATGATGTCTCCATAAGATGAAGGGTTAAGTTAAAAGATCAAGTGACATCGCGAAAACCGTTGATTAGGAGTTTAATCTAATGGTAGTCGCTAAGTCTCTTGAAGAAACTACAATTGGAAAAAACATCAAGCGACAAGGAGATCACTCAGTCGCTCGGTCATTAGAAGTTAACCAGAGTTTTAAAAAGACTTTTCTGAGGTGCCATCATGGACAATTGCTGACCAATCAGATTTTAGAGATTTTGACAGATTGAAAAGTAGCCGTAATATGAGTTAATGCAGCCAATCAGATTTGATTTTGATTTCTTTTCAAATTTTCTAAGGTTTTATTTTCAAAAGCACTCATCATAAATTGATTACCTGACAATTTAAATGCTAGAGCTAGAACCAAAAATTGATTTCACAGTGCATGAAACTAATGGCAGAAATGACTTGATTGTAAGTTTACCAGTTTGAAGATACATCTGCATTGAATTCTCAATTATAAGTAAGCTTGTCCATTGTTATTTCATTTGTACTAGCCTCTAATTTCTCAGAGCGAAGAGTTCATAGAAATTTTAGTGTTTTCTAAGAAAAGTTGAATCTCCAGCAATAAGTGATTCAGAAAGGTGATTTCCTGATTCAGAATTTAGTAAATATTGTAATTAACAATGTTCTAAGAGTTAAAAATTGCAGTTTTCAGAGAAATTTACAGTTGGTGGTAAAGGTTTTTGAGAATTTTTGTTTCAATATCGGTGATAAGGGTTGAGAACAGAGCAAAAAGGGAAGATGAGCCAAGCACAGAGTATGGCATCCACTAGTGGAAGAAGTGACGATGTCGATGATGAATCAAAGGGAAAGAGGAATTATTCAAATGAGTTTCTCACTTTGCTTCCAGGCTTGAGCCAAAATAGAAATGTTGGTGCTGAATTCTTAATTGATGATATGTCTTACATTAGAGATGCAAAAACATTGGGTTCATCAAGGTATTACTTGTTTAATTATTTCTTTAATAATAGTGATGAACCCATGCCTATCTCAAACCCTTGGACCTGTGGATTAGCCAGGTTGATTGTTCCTAACCTCTTTGTTGATGTTGATTTAATTTTAGAATTGGCCAATAGGTATGATACCCTGATTAAAACCATTAAGAGGGATGATGGGAAGCCCCTACTTACTTTGGACCAAAATAATTTCATGAAGGCCTTCAATGTATACTACCCCATGGCTACTGAAATAAATTTGAAGAGCCTAGAGAATAGATACACTAGGGAATCTGGCATTGCTGCTAAGTTGATTAGGGATAATCATGTCCCTAAGAAAATGAAAACTTATATAGCCCCCATGCCAAGAGCAACCCCATATTTCTACAAAGATCTTAATTTCTACATTAAATACATATCATATGCACTATGTAGAGTGCTTTGAAAGGATGCTGGAGAAGAGAGGATTACCTTAGATATTTTGATGATGGTGTTGGATATGCAAAGCCTCCATACCACTTCTAATTATGATTACATCTAGTATATCATAGACCAAATGCATCAAGGGTTTATAGACATACAAATTAAGAAGGATCATCCAAGATTTATGCATTATTCAATCCTCATGCATTTGATCCTATACTATAGTTTCCCAATTATGAATTGTCAATTTCTACAGTCACAAAGGTTTCACCATAACCAGCCTAACCCTGTTTAGTTTTGGCTCAGAGTATGGAATTATAAATCTAGAGAGCAAGAGTTTTGTGCTTTTGAAAATTGGATAATCTATCCACTTCTGAAGTGCCTAGGTGTTGATAAAACTAGGTTGCCTATTAAGATAATACAATTATTGAGGCCATGCCAATATCTTGATAAATGGCTAGGAGACCATAATTGGGGGGATTTCTATTATGAGAATAATTTCACAATAATGAGGGTCTATGGTTTCTCCCACCCTCTACACATCTTGCAATTCCATGTACCACCAAGGATAGCTGCAATGCAGCTCATCAGGCAGCTCATTTTGATAGACAAGGAGCACCTGGAATCACACAGGAAGGGTGCATTTACCCCTAGGCAATTCAAGATTTACAATTTCACTATTGGAAAAGGAGCTTTGGACCTAGTAAATTCCTGGATGAATCATTACAGGATGAATGTTGCCCTACACAGATATGTTGATACAGAGGGTTTCATCCTTAGTGCTAAGAAATTGTTGACACCAACCATCCCATACACCAAAGAACATGAAGAATGCATGGAGGAGGACTTAATCAGAAATATTCTGGAGGATGAGGAGGTGGAAAAGAGAACAATTAATTTCAATGAACTTATGGATTTGGAGAGGAAGGTGAAAATAAAAGGAATGAAGTGTGGAGGTTTCTACCCTGATATGCCTTATTTGAAAAGGCTAGATGTTATGATTGAATCTCATACTCTCCTATGCAATAAATTAGAAGATGCATTAGTGATTCCTGAGAAAGGTCAACCAAAGCACTATGAGTCAGAATATGATGATGACAGTGATTAGGGCTATCCTTCACCTACTGCTTATCCATATTATCAAGTAGTTGCAGTAGAGCAGGTAGTTGAGGGAAAGGATATCATTGACCTAACAAAGGTCCCAGAGAAGGAAGTGAAAAATGAGCCCCCACACAAGAGACAAAAAATAGAAACAGGGGAACCTTCTAGGAAAAGGAAGATAGATAGAATTGGAGCTTTGATAACTGGAGATAGGCCCTATGATCATTTATTGAGAAAACAGATCAGGGCAAGGAAAAAACTGCAAAAGGATACAGAAGAGGAGGAAGAATTACCTCTTAGGTCATGTACAGATGAGAGGTTGATGCATCAAGATGAATTCCTCATGGATGAAAACTGCATTAAGAAAAGATAATTCAAGGATTTCCTCATATGGAATAAGAAACAACAAGTTGGAAAATAATTGTAATTTACGGGTGGTGATTCAGTCACTTAGGAAGCCTTACAAACATTGCAGGATTATGATCCTAAATCTGAGGAAATTACACCAGAATAGGCAAGACAACTGGTCAAGTCCAGTGGGATATTATTTGTGGAATGCTAGGATATGTCTTTAGCTTTTATAATAGACCAAATAAGAAAGAAACTTGATGTCAAATTGTCATTGGAGACTTAGGTTGTGGATATGATCAGAGGGTTTGGATATAACCCTAAATCTCAGGCACTTGCAATGTGGATCTTAGCTCCTAAAGATCAAAAGCTAGCCATTATAAATATTCAAGAAAAGATGGAGGGTAATAAGATCATATGGACACTCCAGAATATAGGGGATTTGGAGATATCCCAAGTACTGACCCACTTTTCTCATCTCAATGAGGCAAAGACAGCCCAACTATAAAAAAAAATGTAGAAACTCACGAGTGATACTAGTGATATTGTTAAAGATAGGGAGCTAGCATTGGTAAAGATCAAAGAACAAGAGAAACTCATAGATGAGTTAACCAAAAAATTACTAGAAATAACAGAACCTATCCCTGTTGAGCCAAAACAAGTGATGGATGTTGAAATCCAAACAAAAGATATAGAATTGACACCATCAAATATAAGATTTATGTGGTGTATGGGGCCTATGGTAGGTTTCCAAGCCTACAAGTAGAGGTGGATAATTTTTTGACAATTTTGAATCTTTACTATTCAACCTAGTTTGGAAGAACATCACTTTTTGAGAGGTTGGCATCTGTACAACCATTAAGGTCAGATTTCCCAGAAATAGTAACTATGGTTGGTACAGAGATAGAGAATATTGGGGCTACCTTGTCTTTCTTCAAAGGAAAAGCCAATCAAATTGAGGCAAAGTCAAAGATGTTTAGGGTGATTTATAATAGGTTTATACCCTGATTAGAATTGAGGATGATCAGATCAAGCCATTAGGGCTATGGGGATCAGAATTTGATAGTGTGCTTCCTAATAAGGATATTTATGTATCTGATCAAGGAGAATTAGATATGGAGAGGTATAAAAAGCTTCTCGATGAGGAAATAAAGTAAGAAATAGATTGCAATAAGTTCATCACAGATGTTAAAAACATAACAGATGCTAGGTGGGAAAGGCAGAAGGCTCAACCGGAAAGTATTCATAATTTTGAGTGGCCTAAGGAGGAAGATGTGACTGCATGGGATATCATGACAAAGCCCAAGAAGAAGAAGCATGGCATAGTTGACTTGGATGTCATGGATGAAGATTAAAGAGGACACATGGAACCTTATATATGAGCAAATGAAGGTTAGTAATCTTGAAGAGATTAGTGTAGGTTAGCCTGTATTGGCGGTCAATAAATCTTATTAAAAATATCAGATACTATCATGAATATATGTATACAAAGGTGCCAACATCCACAAGAAGACAAAGAAATATCAGATCTTATTCTTCAGTTTTGTCCTCCCACCACTTAGTGGTTTCTTATCTTTTGTCTATTTCTATGTTTTTAGGGTTAGGTCTCCAAATCATCCAAATCTTGTTGCATCCTTTTCTTAAGGATTCCAAGATGATTTGAGACTATAAGTATGTAATTGTAACCATTTTGAAAAGAGGGAGTTGGAAGTTTTAATAGAATTACAAGGCAGACTAAAATTGTGTTTGAACCCTTGTACCATTTTGTCTATCTATATGTATTTGAAGCTTTAAGACATCAATAAAAATATTTAGCAATCTCTTTTCTGCATCTGAATTGTCTCTTTACATTTCTTTTATAGTTCTTGTGTGTTCATCTGTAAGGCATTTAAGCACATTGATCATAAGGTGATTGTGCATTTACTTGTAAGTTCCTTCAAGGAAGCATTAAATTGTTTCAAGTAACTCTAGGGAACATAGCATTAGTTTGAGGATTGGATGATAAATTTGTAGGAAGAGGATACTATATAAGGTAGTATATCCTTGTTGCAAGTGTTTTATTGATTACCTTGCTATGGATTTATACAAGATATTGACTCATAGCCTAGGGATTAGGCACTGGTTTTATGTTTGCTAAGTAATTGATATACAATCCAATATTTTCAAATTACTTAATCATATACACTACAAAAAAATAATTCCATTCAATTTATTGTATTCTTAGGGTACAGTTAATTTTTTTGATTCCTTGAAGAGAGGATCATTAGGTTGTCCCTCCTAAAATCAAAAGGAAGAAGGATGAAAATTCTTATCTCATTCGTATATGTTATCAAGACCATAGCCTGGCTTATAGTACTCTTATTTAAATTAATCATTTCAATCTCCAAGGTATTTTATAAGTTGTTACAGTGAGGTTAGAAGTAACAATCTAGTGAATGAACTAGTCCACTAAATATATTGATTTAAGAATCAATAATCTGTTATAGGTAATACCTGCCTGAGTCTTTGGAGCTCAAAAAAGAAGGAGGTGATAATAGGTATCCCCAGTATTATCAAATACCTCATCAATTAACCTTTCTCTTGCATAAAAATGAGTTTTCATTTAAGTATATAAGTATGTTGTCATTTTAGGGTTGTGCTACAAGAAAAAGAGCTAACAAATTGGTGACTCCGCTGGGGAATTAGACATTGTACAGTCTTGGTAAAAGTATTCAAAATCTCTGAGATTTTAAAAGACAATATATCTATAGTTGTAGTTGCCAAGGTTATTTTGATAGTATTCATTCATCCCAAACAACTGTTGGGTGGCGACTCTAAATTTAAATCTTTGTGATCAGTAACAAGTTAAGTGAACATCTTTCAAAATGAATACTAGGTCAAGAATGAGAAATAATCCAGATATTGCATTGGATGGTGGGATTCCCACTACTTCATAAACTAGGATGTCTTGGAGGAAGAATAAAAACCAAGCAAGTATCAATGATTCTCCTTCGAGAAGTGAAGAGAATAGTACTAGAAGGAAACTTAATAACCAGTCTAGTCAAGAAGAAAGTGCCTCAGAGTATTTAGAAGCCCAAGCCCCAAGTCTTGGACTAGACACCTATATAGTTACCAGAACTTCTAGTGAGAGAGAAGGAACAAATACAATTAGTTAAAATTCTGAGGAAGTTCCTTCTGATGAGCTTGCTGAGGAAGAAAGACTCATCATGAAACATCTTTCCCTTATTCAACAGATGAAAAGGGGAAAAGGGCATAGAAAGAAAAAACATCAGCATAAGGATGTTGACAAAAGTAGAAGAAGATCCTTAAAGCATCAAACTCTAAGGAATACTGAGAGGTCTCAAAAAAACCATGAAACATCCACTACTCATAGAGCTTCTAGTTCACAAAATGTTAAGGACAAAGGTAAACAAAATATCACTGAAAGCAAACCTAAAGAGCCTAAAGTTCAGAAGGCCTTAACAGAAAAAATTTCCAAATTGGATATTGATCTTGAAAGACTAAGAATAGAAAAAAAAATCATGGAAAAGGTGCTAGAAAAAGATCAGATGGAAGCTGCAACAATAGAAATGAAAAAGAAAATAGATTTTTTTCAATCTTCCAAATATTCTTATGCTGGAGCTGAGAACACAACATCTTCCAAAACAAAGGCTACTACTTTCAAAGAGACTAATAATTTCCAAAGGAAACCATTGCATCCTGAAAGGTATAAGAAATTTAATTTTATTGGCATTCCTAGATACCCAAATGCATTTCTAAAAGATGTGGGTGATGTAGGAGAAAAGCTCCCAAAATTTTCAGGTAATAATGTCATCTCTTGTGAAGTACATTTAAGAAAATTCATTGATTTTGTTGATGATTTGAATATCACTCATGAAGATGTGTTGATGAAGCTTTTTGTTCAGTCTCTAGTAGAGGATGCTAGAGAAAGGTTTAGAAGTCTTTCTAATGGAACTTTTGCTTCCATGGATAAGTTAATTGAGCTATTTAAAGACCAATATGGTGGTAAGACAAATAAAGGGTTCTTGTTGAACGAGTTCAATAACATCAAAAAAGAACTATAATGAAGAGGTCACTGAGTTCAATACTAGATTCCAAAGAGCTATGCATAAACTGATTCATAAAATAAGGCTGGATGAAGAGGTATGTCTAACAACCTATTTAAATGCTTTTGATTCTAAAATGGGTTATGCTCTTAGGGATAAAAATCCTAGAACTCTCACTGATGCTTACATGATAGCAGTAAATATTGAGATGAATAGAAGGGTGTCTGGTAAACTAAATAGGAGAGATGATTCAAGGTTTAGTAGGAGTAACCTAAAGGAACCAGAATATAAAGAGTATAGGGATCCTCAAAATAATAGACCTTCCTATAATAACACATATAATCCTCAGAATAGGATGAAAAATCATCCTTATGGAACTCATTTTAAGGATGGGAAGCCTATTGCTCCACCTAGAAAAGAAAAACCTGAGAACAGAACTCCAGACCCTTTGCATAAAAATTTTGTCCATTTGTGCAATGATGATTTTTGGTGTGAGGCTTGTGAAGCCCCAGACAATCTTGATTTTTGCATTATTTCCTTAGATCTGAAAGAAAATGAAGAACAAGGGAATGATGAAAGTGAACAATGTGATTATAATATGAAAAATGTCTATTCGTGTCATCATGTAGACTCAGATAATGAAATTTAAAATCATGATTCATATGGTTCACAAGGAAATATAGAGATTCATCATCAACAAATTTTGTCAGACAGTGAAATAGAAGAAACAAATGACCATGTGAGATGTTATGCACAAAATAATCAAGACCTCCCATTGGTCAAAAAAGCTTCAAATGAAGAAAAAGCAAGAATTACTGCAGATCTGGTGAACAAAGCAAGAAGAAATTATCACTTAAGGAATAGAGTAGTTGGTGGTACTGGTAGTCAACCATCTGGTGTATTTATAAAAGAAAATAAAACAGACACTAAATATGTACAAAAGAAAGATAGACCTGGGGAAAATGCAAACAAACCTAAGGTCAAGATTGTAACTAAACCCATAGAGCCTATTGTTGTACAAGAAGGAAAAGCAAAGGTACAAGAAATAAGTACTTCTTCTCTTAAGATAGAAAACAAAAAATCTAAGAAAGAAGAATCGACTCTGAACATACAGATTGAGGAAAATAATATTATTGTTGAAAAACCAAAGTCCTTAGATATAAAGTATACTCCAGTAGGCATGGGCCACTATTTCTCTCAAATGACTGTAAAATTTCCATTTTTAGAAATGATGAGAATAAAGGAACATAAAGAAAAGATTCTATCATTGTTGAACAGTGTGTCTATAATGAAAGTTCAAAGTCCAGAAAATGTTGATAAGAGACCAAATAACAAAGGGAAGGAAGCTGAAGTAGTGACTTCTAAAATTCCTCAGATCTTCTTAAACACAACTAATTCTCCTAAGGTTGTTGGCCCATTCTTTCTAACACTGGTAATTAATGGAAGGATGTTTTAAATGGTATGATTGACTCAGGGGCATTAAATGTTGTCATGCTAGTAGAAATTATGAAGTCTATGGGATTACAAGTGGATACTCCTCATGGGATATGTCAAGCAATAGATTCTAGAGAAGTCCCTGTTATTGGTACTATTGAAGCCATGCCTTAAAAATTAATAGTGTGTCCTGATGTGGTTTTAACTATGAATGTTCTTATTGTTGACATACCACCACACTATGGGATGTTACTATCCAGAAAATGGAGTGCTTCAATGGGAGGTAGCATACAAAGTGATTTGTCATATGTTACTCTCAACGTTGTTGGAAATAATGTTAAAGTATCAAGAGAAGGTAGGACTCCTCACATGATTGAATGGTATGAAGAAACTAACATTAACTACTGTATTGATGTGGATATGGATAACTTCAAAGTACAGAAGAGTGATCGTCGTCATCAGTGTGAAAATATTGGTCCTCTGGTTAAATAATTAACTATACAAAATGATGGATTATGGAAAATGTATTTTGATGGAGCTTGCTCAAAAGAAGGATCAAGAGCTGGTGTATTACTTGTATCTCCATCAGGTACAACTTTAAAATATTCCTTTTTTCTAGCATTTCAATGTACAAATAATATAGCGGAGTACGATGCTTTATCTTTAGGGCTAGAAATTGCCATTAAACAAATAAAATGTTTAAAATTTTATGATGATTCTGAATTAGTAATAGCCCAAATAAGATCCAAATATGCAATGAAATATGATAGATTAAAGATGTATAAGTATGCTATTTGGGATCAGATTGAAATGTTTAATGCCTTTGATATAAGTTGGATAGAAAGGTCTAGAAACATAATGGCAGATTTCTTAGCAAATGTTTCTCTAAAAACTGATGATCAGACATTACATGGGGTATCAATACTTGAAGTTAAGACAAGACCAATTGTTCCATATAATATATACAACTGGCAATTTTTCAGGATGACCAAGATATTTTGAGATTCATTCAGTGTCTGGACCATTATGAGAATTAGTGCATAGATTGCAATACCTTACTTGAGAATAATAATGGTAAAGATTATGTCTTAGGAAATGAGGTTGTCCAATTGAGTTCCAAACATATTCGTAAGGGTCTGGTTGAACTTGAAGCATTTTTCAGTAGTCAAAATGATCACTCAACAAAGATAAGCAATGTTAAGATTGAGGACTTGGAAATCAACTTAGGATCAGAAACCAGTCCTCAAGTTGTTTACATTGGAAAAGGTTTGGATTCCCATATAAGGAAAAATTTGATTAAATTATTGAGAAAATATAAGCATGTGTTTTCATGGTCATATGATGATTTAAAAGCTTATAGGGAAGACATTTTCCAACATGAGATACCACTAAAATCAAAAGTGAAACAATTTAGGCAAAAACAGAGGCTTATTAATCCTTTGTTGGCTCCTAAGATGCAACAAGAGTTGATGAAATTAAAGGATGTTGGGATTATCCAGCCTATCAGACACTCAACATGGGTTTCAAATTTGGTACCAGTAAGAAAAAAGAATGATGACATCAGGTTATGTGTGGATTTTATAAATTTGAATATTGCCTCACTAAAAGATAACTATTCTTTACCCAATATGGAGGCAATGTTACATAAAGTGACTGGTTGTGAGATGCTATCAATGATGGATGGTTTCTC
Organism: Thuja plicata; assembly: GCA_018584345.1. NCBI lineage: Eukaryota > Viridiplantae > Streptophyta > Pinopsida > Cupressales > Cupressaceae > Thuja > Thuja plicata. The sequence goes on along the minus strand of MU227963.1, from coordinate 1,302,491 downwards.
GGGCTACAACCAAGTTTTAGTGAAGGAATCAGAGTAGTACAAGACTACATTTACCACTCCTTGGGGAACTTATGTCTATATCAGAATGCCATTTGGATTGATAAATGCAAGATCAACTTTTCAGAGGGCCATGGATGTTTCTTTTAAGGAATTTATTGACTTTTTCATGGTCATTTATCAAGATGATCTGATTGCATACTCTAAAAAAGATGAGGATCATTGTGAAAACCTGGGTAAAATTTTCAACAAAACTTTAGAATATGGTGTTTCATTAAATCCTAAGAAATGTCACTTTGTAGTACAGGAGGGAAAGTTGCTGGGACACATAGTGTCTAAAGATGGAGTGAGAATAGACCCTAAAAGAATAGAAGCAATCCGGAAGGTCATTGCTCCAAAAAAATTAAAGGGAGTTCAATCTTTCTTAGGAAAGATTAATTTTGTCAGAATATTTATAGAAAACTTTGTAGAAATTGTCAAACCTATCATAAAGTTGCTGAAAAAAGATAAATTTAATTGGAATGAAGAAGCTCAAATAGCATTTGAGAGAATAAAAAAGGTAGTGCAAGAGGCTCCTATTCTAAAATCACCTGATTATAGTAAGCCCTTTTCTCTTTTTTCATTTGCATTTTATCACACAATTGTTGTTGTTTTACTACAAAAGGATGAAGAAGGATTTGAGCATCCAATAGCCTTTTATAGTAAATCTCTCCAAGTTGCAGAGCTAAACTATGAGATGATGGAGAAGCAAGCATATGCTTTAGTGAAAGTAGTAAAATCTTTTAGACCATATTTGGTCTATGCTAAGGTGCAAGCATATGTCCCTCACTCAGCAGTAAAGGATATTCTTACTCAGTTAGAAGTTACTGGTAAGAGATGTAAGTGGATAAATAGAATTCTGGAATTTAATCTTGAAATCCACATTACAAAGTTGATAAGAGGTTAGGGTTTGGTAAAACTCATGACAGAGGATAACTTGGATTTAGTAAAAGTGAATGATATAGAGACACATGATCAGATAGTTACAAGTATAGAAAGACAACCATTTTATGTTGATATTGTGTATTTTTTAAAGAATGCCAAGTGTCCTGATGCTATGACTGACAATCAAAAGAGAAGACTCAGATTGCAGGCCCAAAAATACACCTTAGTAAAAGGATATTTGTATTGGAAAGACATAAATGGTGTATTGTTGCTATGTTTAGATCAAAGCCAATCTGAGAAATTTTTAAGTGAGATGCATGTAGGGGAGTGTGGAGGTCACTTTTCTACCAAAACCACTGCCCACAAGATTTTAAGGGCTGGATACTATTAGCCTTGTTTATTTAAAGATACATATGCCTATGTCAAAAAATGTGAGCCATGTCAGAGGTTCTCAAATAAGCTCAAATTTTTAGGAGCCTTGTTGTTAAACCCAGTAAGTGTTGAAGCCCCTTTTTCTATGTGGGGAATTGATTTTATTGGTGAGTTTGCAGAAAAATCTAGTGGAGGACACAGTTGGATACTGGTAGCCACTGATAATTTTACAAAGTGGATTGAAGCCACTCCTACAAAAAAGGAAACAAGTAAGGTAGTCACTAAATTTCTAATGAAGAATATTTTGACTAGATTTGGTGTACCTTCAAAGTTAGTAATGGATAATGCCATGTGTTTTAGATCAGAAGAGATAACAGATTTCTGTGAGAAGTATGGGATTATAATATCATATTCATCCCTATACCACCCACAAGGAAATGGACAAGCTGAATCTAGTAACAATAGTATTTTGAAGATATTAAAAAAGACTCTTGAAAAGAACAAGAGAGCATGGCATACCAAAATAAGGTTATCACTCTGGGCTGATAGAATAACAATTAAAAGGGCAATAGGAAAATATCCTTTTGAATTGGTATATGGTTTACAGTAAAAAATGTCTATAAACAATTTGTTACCAGTATGTCAGTTCATGCAAGAAGAGCAGTTAGATGTTTCTGACAGCATGGAGAATAAAATGATTCAATTGGCAGAATTAGATGAAACCAGAAGAGATAGCCAGAAGGAAAACATCAAATTATAACAGAAGATGAAATATCTATTTGACAGAAGGGCTACTAATAGAAAATTCCAACCAAATGACCTAGTTCTTCAGTGGAATGTGAGAAAAGAAGATAAAGGAAAGCATTAAAATTTGAGTCTTTATGGCTTGGGCCATTTGTTATTTCACAAAGCTTTGGAAAAGATTCCTATTTATTGAAGAACATGGATGGAGAAGATTTTGAGTTGCCATTGCATGGGTAATTTTTGAAGCCTTTCTTTAATTGAGAAAAAAAATTTATGCACGAGTAAATATGTGTTATATTGTATATAGTCTCTTTCAGTTGTGTGTTTCCCTTCTGCAGTAGGTTAGTCAATGTTGCCTTCATTTTTTGAAGAGGTCTGCAACCAAAGATTCTAAAATTCTTTGCTATAAACTATTTTTAGCCATCCTCAGATAGAGCCACTATTGGTTGTATTTCCTGTTTTGGAGTTTGCCCTGTAAAATTTTGAAGATGCCTATCATTCCTATGCTCAGAGGGTCAAAAACAATCATGTGCAAAATTACTTGTTTGCCTCTGAAAGTGTTGCTTTTGTTCAAATTCTAGTTGAAAATGTCAAAACCCTAAGTCCTTGAGTAATTTTTGTTTGAAATTGCAAAAAATCCCTAAATCTCTCAAGTTGGTTCTATTTCTACGTTACCTTTTTCATGACTTAAGTCTGAGTTTATGTGCATGTGCTTATACCTTGGTCACTAAGTCTCATAATAAAAAATGAATATTCCTTACGATCTGGAGACTTGGAAAAAAGCTTTGGTCGTGTAGTCTTCTAATGAAATAGAATATGCTAAAATAGTTATGAGACCTAGCGCAGACCATTGATCTCAGATATGATCTGACAGTGGTCGTGTTATCTCCTGATAAAAAGCACAGTTAGTTATTTTATATCATGACTTCGAGATTTCTCAGTCGTGTTATCTCCTAATGAAACCCATGGTTATGAGTTAAGTTCAAGTGTTTAAGTTAAAGTGTTGTCGCCAAGTCTCATGATCAAAAGTGAGTTAAGTGAAAGAACTGGAGATTTAGCCACAACCGTTGATCATAGATTTAATCTAATGGTAGTCAGAAAGTCTCTTGATTATAACTATGGTTTAGAAATTATCATGTGACATGGAGATTCAATAGTCACTAAGTCTCTGAATAAAACAAGGGTTAGATGTCAGATTAGATAACAGTGTTGTCACATAGTCGTGTGAAGGAAGATGAGTTAAGTCAAAATGAAGAGATCAAGCGACAACCATTCGATGAAGATAAGATCTAACAGTAGTCGCATAGTCATGATACAAAGTTGAAAATTCAAATAGGACCAAGCGATCAGGAGACAAGAGGAAAAGTAAAGACATGCGTCCATTTATCGCTAAGTCTCATGAAAGATTAGGGTCTGTAATAAAGATTATGAGACTTAGTGACAATCATCAAATGCTGAGGAAAGTGAGATCAATGATGGTCGCGTTGTCTCTAGATGAAAATTATAAAGATAAAATAATCACGTGATTAACAGACTAAAGTATTTAGTCCTGAGGTCTCCGGATGAAACATGAGTTAAGGAAATTGTTCAGCGACATAGAGAAATCATAGTCGCCAAGTCTCCAAATGCAACCCAAGGTAAAGAATAGTTAAGAAAATTCTTTGTTGCGATGTCTCCATAAGATGAAGGGTTAAGTTAAAAGATCAAGCGACATTGCAACAACCGTTGATCAGGAGTTTAATCTAACGGTAGTCGCTAAATCTCTTGAAGAAACTGTAGTTGGAAAAAACATCAAGCGACAAGGAGATCACTCAGTCGCTGGGTCGCTAGAAGTTAACCAGAGTTTAAAAAAGACTTTTTGAGGTTCCATCATGGACAATTGCTGACCAATCAAATTTTAGAGATTTTCAAAGAATGAAAAGTAGCCGTAATATGAGTTAATGTAGCCAATCAAATTTGATTTTGATTTATTTTCAAATTTTATAAGGTTTTATTTGCAAAAGCACTCATCATAAATTGATTACCTGATGATTTGAATTTCATGGCTAGAACTAGAAATCGATGTCACAGTGCATGAAACTAATGGCAGAAATGACTGGATTGTAAGTTTACCAGTTTGAAGAGATATCTGCATTGAAATCTCAATTATAAGTAAGCTTGTCCATTGTTATTTCATTTTTACCAGCCTCTGATTTCTCAGAGCGAAAAGTTCATAGAAATTTTAGTGTTTTCTGAGAAAAGTTGAATCTCCAGCAATAAGTGATTCAGAAAGGTGATTTCCTGATTCAGAATTCAGTAAAGATTGTAATTGATAGTGTTCTAAGAGTTTAGAATTGCAGTTTTCAAAGAAATTCATAGTTGGTGGTGAGGGTTTTTGAGAAGTTTTGTTTCAATATCGGTGATAAGGGTTGACAACAAAGTAGAAAGGGAAGATGAGCCAAGCATAGAGTATGGCATTCACTAGTGGAAGAAGTGATGATGTTGATGGTTCAAAGGGAAAGAGGAATTATTCAAATGAGTTTCTCACTTTGCTTCCAGGCTCAAGCCAGAATAGAAAGGTTAGTGCTGAAGTCTTAATTGATGATGTCTTACATTAGAGATGCAAAAATACTGGGTTCATCAGGCTATTCATTGTTTAATTATTTATTTAATAATAGTGATGAACCTATGCCTATCTCAAACCCTTGGACCTGTGGATTAGCCAGGTTGATTGTTCCTAACGTCTTTTTTGATGTCGATTTCATTTTAGAATTGTCTAGTAGGTATGATACCCTGACCAAAACCATTAAGAGGGATGATGGGAAGCCCCTACTCACCTTGGACTGGAATACTTTCATGAAGGAATTTAATGTATACTACCCCATGGCTACTGAAATAAATCTAAGGAGCCTAGAGAATAGATACACTAGAGAATCTGGCATTGCTACTAAGTTGATCAGGGATCATCATGTCCCTAAGAAAATGAAAACTTATATAGCCCCCATGCCAGGAGAAACCCCATATTTCTACAAAGATCTTAATTTCTACATCGAATACATATCATATGCACTATGTAGAGTGCTTGGAAAGGATGCCAGAACAGAGAGGATTACCTTAGATATTTTGATGATGGTGTTGGATATGCAGAGCCTCCATACCACTTCTAATTATGATTACATCTAGTGTATCATAAAATAGATTCATCAAGGGTTTGTAGACATATAGAGTAAGAAGGATCATCCAAGATTTATGCATTATTCAATCCTCATGCATTTGATCCTGTACTACAATTTCTCGGTTATGAATTGTTAGTTTCTATAGCCACAAAGGTTTTGCCATAACCATCCTAACCCTATTTAGTTTTGGCTCAGAGTATGGAATTCTAAATCTAGATATCAAGAGTTTTGTGCTTTTAAAAATTGGCTAATCTATCCACTTCTTAAGTGTCTAGGTGGTCACAAAACTAGGTTACCTATTAAGGTAATACAATTATTTAGGCCATGTCAATATCTTGATAAATGGCCAGGAGACCATAATTGGGGGAATTTATATTATGAGAAGAATTTCACAATAATGAGGGTCTATGGTTTCTCCCACCCTCCACACATCTTTCCATTCCATGTACCACCAAGGATAGCTCCAATGGAATTCATCAGGCAGATCATTTTGATAGACAAAGAGCACCTGGCATCACACAGAAAGGGTACATTTACCCCTAGGTAATTCAGGATTTACAATTTCACTATTGGAAAAGGATCTTTGGACCTAGTAAATGCCTAGATGAATCATTATAGGATGAATGTTGCCCTACACAGATATGTTGATACAGAGGGTTTCATCCTTAGTGCTAAGAAATTACTGACACCAACCATCCCATACACCAAAGAACATGAAGAATGCATGGAGGAGGAATGAATCAGAAATATTTTGGAGGATGAGGAGGTGGACAAGAGAAATTAAGTTCAATGAACTTATGGATCTGGAGAGGTGGGTGAAAAGAAAAGGAATGAATTTTGGAGGTTTCTAACCTGATATGCCTTATTTGAAAAGGCTAGATGTTGTGATTGAATCTCATACTCTCCTATGAAATCAATTAGAAGATGCATTAGTGATTCTTGAGAAAGGTCAACCAGAGCACTCTAAGTCAGAATATGATGATGATAGTGATCAGGGCTATCCTTAACCTACTACTTATCTAGATTATCAAGCAGTTGTAGTAGAGCAGGCAGTTGAGGGGGAGGATATCATTGACCTAACAGAGGTCCTAGAGAAGGAAGTGACAAATGAGCCCCCATGAAAGAGACAAAAATAGAAATAGGGGAACCTTCTAGGAAAAGGAAGAAAGATATAATTGGAGCTCTGATAACTGGAGATAGGCCCTATGATCATTTATTGAGAAAACAGATCAAGGCAGGGAAAAAATTGCAAAAGGATACAAAAGAGGAGGAAGACTTACCTCTTTGGTCATGTATAGATGAGAGGTTGATGCATCAAGAGGAATTCCTCAAGGATGAAAACTTCATTAAGACAAGAGAATTCAAGGATTTCCTCATATGGAATAAGCAACAACAAGTTGGAAAATAGTTGCAATTGGCAGGTGGTGATCCAGTCACTCAGGAATCCTTACAAACATTGGAGGATTATGATCCTGAATCTGAGGAAATTACACCAGAACAGGCGAGACAACTGGTCAAGGCCAGTGGGATATTATTTGTGGAAGGCTGGGATTTGTCTTTAGCTTTTATAATAGACCAAATAAGAAGGCAACCTGATGTCAAATTTTCATCAGAGACTCAGGTTTGGGATATGATCAGAGGGTTTGGTTATAACCCTAAATCTCAAGCACTTGCAATGTGGAACTTAGCTCCTAAAGATCAAAAGTCAGCCCTTCTAAATATTCAAGAAAAGATGGAGGGTAATAAGATCATATGGACACTTCAGAATACAAGGGATTTGGAGATATCCCTAGTACTGACCCACTTTGCTCAGCTCAATGAGGCAAAGACAGCCCAACTATCAGAAAAATTGCAGAAACTCACTAGTGATACTAGTGAGATTGTTAAAGATAGGGAGATAGCATTGGTAAAGATCAAAGAACAAGAGAAACTCGTAGATGAGTTAACCAAACAGTTACTATAAATAATAGAACCTACCTCTATTGAGCCAAAAGAAGTGATGGATGTTGAAATACAAACAGAAGATACAGGGGAGATACCTGCTGGAACAGAGCTAGGAGTCACAGAGCATATTAATGTTATTTTGGAGGCATTAACCTCAATTTTGTAGCATATAATTGACACCATCAAAGATAATATTGATGTGGTGTATGGGGCCTATGGCAAGTGTCAAATCCTACAAGAAGAGGTGGATAATTTCTTGACAATTTTGAATCCTTACTATTCAACCTGGTCTGGAAGAACATCACTTTTTGACAGGTTGGCATTTGTACAACCATTAAGGTCATATTTTCCAAAAATAATAATTATGGCTGGTACAGAGATAGAGAAGATTGGGTCTACCTTGTCTTTCTTCAAAGTAAAATCCAATCAAATTGAGGCAAAGTTGAAGATGTTTGGGGTGAGTTATAATAGGTTTAGACCCCCCATTAGAACCGAGGATGATCAAATCAATCCATTAGGGCTATGGGGATCAAAATTTGATAGTGTTCTTCCCAATAAGGACATTTATGTATCTGATCAGGGAGAATTAGATATGGAGAGGTACAACAAGCTACTGGATGAGGTAATAAAGGCAGAAATAGATTACAATAAGTTCATCACAGATGTTAAAAGCATAAAAGATGCTAGGTGGGAAACGCAAAAGTCTCAAATAAAAATTATTCATAATTTTGAGTGGCCTAAGGAGGAATATGTGACTACATGGGATATCATGACAAAGCCAAAGAAGAAGAAGCTTGTCACATTTGACTTGGATGTCATGGACGAAGAGTAAAAAGGACACATGGTACCTGATCTATGAGCACAAGAAGGTTAGTAATCTTGAAGAGATTAGTGTAGGTTAGCCTGTATTGGCGGTCACTAAATATTATTACAACTATCAGATACTATCCTAAATATATGCAGACAAAGGTGCTGACATCCACAAGAAGACAAAGAAATATCATATTTTATTCTTTAGTTTTGTCCTCCCACCTTGGTGTTTTCTTGTCTTTTGTCTCTTTCTATGTTTTTAGGGTTAGGTCTCCAAATCATCTGAAGCCTATTGCATCCTTGTCTTAATGATATCAAGGTTATTTGAGACTATAAGTATGTAATTGTAACCATTTTGAAAAGAGGGAGTTGGAAGTCTTAATAGAATTACAAGGCAGACTAAAATTGTGTCTGAACCGTTGTACTATTTTTTCTATCTATATGTATTTGAAGCTTTAAGACATCAATAAAAATACTTTTCAATCTCTTTTCTGCATCTGAATTGTCTCTTTACATTTCTGTTATAGTTCTTGTGTGTTTATCTATAAAGCATTTAAGCACACTGATCATAAGGTGATTGTGTAGTTACTCGTAAGTTCCTTCAAGGAAGGATTAAATTGTTTCAAGTAACTCTAGGGAACATAGCATTAGTTTTAGGATTGGATGATAAAGTTGTAGGAAGAGGATAGTATATAAGGTATTATATCTTTGTTGCAAGTGTTTTATTGATTACCTTACTATGGATTTATAAAAAATATTGACTCATAGCCCAGGGATTAGGCACTGGTTTTATGTTTTCTAAGTAATTGATATACAATCCAATATTTTCTAATTACTTAATCATATACACTGCAAAACAAATAATTCCATTCAAGTGAATGTATTCGTAGGGTACAGTTCAGTTTGTTGATTCCTTGAAGAGAGGATCATTAGGTTGCCCCTCCTAAAATCAAAAGGAAGAAGGATGAAAATCCTTACCTCAATTGTATATGTTATCAAGACCATAGCTTGGCTTATAGTAATTTGTTTTAAATTAATCATTACAATCTCCAAGGTATTTTATAAGTTGTTACAGTGAGGTCAGAAGTAACAAACCAGTGAATGAACTATTCCACTAAATATATTGATTGAAGAATCAATAATATGTTATAGGTAATACCTGCCTGAGTCTGTGGAGCTCAAAAAAGAAGGAGGTGATAATAGGTATCCTCGGTATTATCAAATACCTCATCAATTATCCTTTCTCTTGCATAAAAAGTAGTTTACATTCAAGTATATAAGTATATTGTCATTTTAGGGTTGTGCTGCAAGAAAAAGAGCTAACACTATTCATCCTATTTATTTATTGATTTTATCTTCATTTTCAACTCTAATAAAATCACTGACAATGTTGCTACCTTAACAGTCATATAACTATATTTTATTTTTTTTAAGATCAATGACAATGTGCTGCTACAGTATCCCTACGATATCCCTACAACATATGTAATGTTGATAATATCTTCTTAACATAAATCTAGACTTTTATAATTGGAAGTAATTTACCATTGGTATTCAAATCTGAAAAATGTCTTTGAACCCCAACATTAGAGAAACTTGATGTTGTTTCTAATCATTATAATGATTTTCCTCATCTTCTTGCTCCTATGTTGCTCATAGGTATCACTGTGATCTTTTTGTTCTTGTCATGACTCTTTATTGAAAATAATTGTTAAAAATGTCTTTGAAATGTCTTTGAAGGTTGAAACTGAATCATGCTTTCTATAAACTAATTCCTTGAACATTATAAGCCCTTCTTGTACATTTAATATAATCACTCTCTTGGACCAATTTTCCCATGCATATCTTCTTTTCTATTTCGCTGCATTTTCTTTGTCTCACCTTGAAAATATGAAGTAATGTACAACATTATGAAAATACAAAACTTCTTATCTTAATGGAACATTATGAAAATAGCTTAACAGTGATAATATCTTGTTATATGAAAAGTGTATTCCACTATAACAGTCATGAAACACTATTATCCCTGATTCCCTAGCTGTATGAATCTTTCTCTCATTGTCAGACCTTGTATGGACTGTGATTAGCTCTTTTAAATTTCATCACATCTCATATATCATTGTATTTGTATTAAATGGAAATTTTGATGCCTTAAGGGTTCCCAATGTTGTACATCACTTCTTGAACACTTCATTCTTTGTTCCTTTAATCTTGTGTTTCACTGTCACAAGACACAATTTGTCAAAGTCAAGACACACATTATATACACACTCTGAAAAGAAGGCTTCAAATAAATTTAAAGAGAGTAAATTTTTTGGACATATATGCTTAATTTGGAGGTTCATAGTAATAAAAATTCAAGCCATTGATGATGGTGTTTCTCATTTAAGAGGATTCGTTGTACCTACATGTACACCCAATCAAGTATGAACAACCAACAACAAAATGTAGGAACGGAGATTTTAAATGGCTCAATATTGTATTTATTTAACCTTCATATCTTTCTTTAATAGAAAAGGTGAAAAGGTATATATAGTATTTATAGCATACTGTTAGTTGTTAATAACAATTATTACTCATGAAGATGTAGATATCAATTTATGGTTTTAGAATGGCATTATCTACCAAGGTTTCCAATTCCATGCCAAGGTTAAGATAATGATTAAGATATAATAGTTACAATAGATAATGATTAAGATATAATAGTTACAAGGATTTTCCACTCATCTTTAATTTGATTCATAAGTTGTTAATACACACTCATCATAGTTGTTAACATTTTTTATTCTCATGGACAGGTATTGAAGCACTTTCATGGGTGATAAATATTGTTTAGATAGGACTTGGAGACTTTTGAAAAGGTAGGCAAGGAATTCAAAGTTTTTTGCAACAAATTTGAAGTTAGCAAGACCCTTTGTAGCAAATTCAAAGGTAATTTGAAACCTGAAATATAGACATATTCCATTCTCACTAGGTAAACTTCAAATGAATGTAAGATAGATGTCAGAACAATGAATCATTATATCATCTTATTTCTTTTATGGTCTCTACTAAAAGTGACTAGTTTTAACAGTGTTTTGGCATCTCTATTTTCATATTTATGTTTTTTCATTAATTTAGAAACTAAATTAATATTGGAATGTAGAATACTACAGATGGATCAACATCATAGGTTGACTACAGATCAATATCATGCATATGATGAGAGAGTAGTTGATGAGGGGGACATTGACAAATATCCATGTCCATGTAAAAATTCTCTTGGTGCAAAAGTGAAAAAGAGAAATGTGATTTATCGATATATGATAAAATATGGGCATAGTATAAGCCCTTGGTCTTATAATTATTATAAATATATGATAGAATTGTAGACCGTGAGAGATGAAGAGGCAACAAACATAAATGAAGTGACACCAAACATAGATGAAGAGACAAAAATGTTTAACGAAGGGTTTGAAGTTGATAGCATGCTAAATGAAGGTCTCAATGATGATTGGGTGAAGTCAATGGAGGATTCTTTAAAGATAGTTTATGCTAATTGCAAGTTAAGTCATTTGACAAAAATTATTCAAATTCTTAACTTGTAAGTGGTGCATGGTTGGACAAATGAGAGTGTAGATCAATTATTGACATTATTAAGTTCATTATTACCAGCTGACTCCATATTGCCAAAAAAAATAAGTCAATGTAAAAAGAAAATCAGTAAGCTTGGCTTAGGGTATGAAAACATCCACACATGTGTGAATGGTTGTGTATTATTTCGTAAAACTCTTGCAAATGAGAGTAAATGTCTGAAATGTCATGAATCAAGGTATAGACAAGGGTTGAAATCAGTTGTGGTTCCTAGAAAGGTTCTTCACCACTTTCTGATAATCCCACGATTACTCATAATGTACAAGTGTAGAGACATTTCTTAACTTATGCAATGGAATGCACAAAATAAGAGCACTTATGGAAAACAACAACATGTTCCAGACTCTAAGACATGGATGGAATTTGATAAAAAGTGGCCTGATTTTTCTCAAGATCCTCGTAATATAAGGTTGGGTTTGGCTCTAGATGGGGTGAACCCACTCTCATATCAAAGTACTAAATGGTCAACTTGGCCAGTTTTTCTAATAAATAATAACTTGCCTCCATGGTTAGCAACTAAACCATTTTTCTTAATGTTATCATTGATTATACCTGGAAAGAAAAGTGTGACTTCAGATACAATGGATGCTTATCTAGAGCCATTATATGATGAGCTAATGGAATTATGGAATGGAATTGAAGCAGTTCAATCTTTAAGGGATGGTCATTCAATCAAATTCAATTTAAAAGCTTCTGTATTGTTTATAATTCATGATCTTCCTGCATATGGCACATTTTATGGTCTGTCTGTGTGAGGTCTTTCCCTGACCTGTCCTAGTTTGACTTTCATTTTGACACTTGACTCATCAGGATGATATTTTGAGTATTGACATTATGGTTTATGCATGTCGTCTTTTGGACCTTATGAGTAGTTTGTTACAGGTTTTTGTTGATGATTACAGTTACCGTACTCTTTATATCTATACACATGCTTATTTTGATACCTTGATATATATGTATTCAGCTTTGTTCTGTTATCTTTGATATTATGTTCATTAATGAAATCATGGTTCGAGAATATGATGCTAACACTTGCTTCT
>MU227963.1:1272474-1287014 GCA_018584345.1 Thuja plicata | reverse complement strand
TATTGAACAGAACTGTACTGATAACATTTCTTATTGAATAACATGGGCTAGTGTATTATGTAATATAATATATTACATACTAAACATCTAAAGTATGATTAGTATATAATATATTATATTTTATTAAGAACTAAACAAGTAAACTACATGTGTTAGATTCTAGCCTTCTATACGCTGTTTATATAAAATATAATATATTGTACACTATTCATTCGAAATGAATAGTATACAAAATACAATATTATAATATAATCATAAACAACCGAACTGTACTATTATGCGCAGTCTTACATAACATAGAAAATGCATTATATAATATAACACATTATAAACTATTTACTTAAAGCTGGAATAGTTTATAATATATTATATTATATAATATATTATATTTTAAACTTTAAAAAAAAATCGTCTACCTCTCGCTGTTACGCGCAGTGTGGCACTTGTTTACATCTTACTTTTTGCATAACATAGAAAATTTATTATGTAATATAACATATCATAAACTATTCATTTAAGCTGGAATAGTTTATAATATACTATATTATATAATATATTATATTATAAACTTTAAAAAAATTTGACTTCCTATCACTGCTATGCACAGTTTTAAGTCTGAGTTCCGTGATACATCTGAACAAATAAACTTAAAAGTGCAGACCATTGAAAAGCGCTGTAATTTATTGCATGGTGTTTAAACTTGGGCCACCTGCCTTGTCTCCCCACCGCGGCTTACTGCTGTCTCAGCAGTGACTAAGTCACGGCAGTGACTGTGGTCACTGCTGTGACTTGAGTCACTGCCCTGATCTGCGCGGCTGGGGTTTTTTTTAATAGCCCAAAAGAATAAGAATATATATATATAATAAAAAATAAAAATAAAAGAAAAATTCCCTAACTAATATATCAATGCTACAGTTCATAAACTAAATGCCTTAGTTCATAACTAAACTAATGTGTTTACATGCTCAGAAAATCGGGGTTTTTTTTTTTGAAACATTCAGACCAGATTTCTTGTTATAGCAGTAAAACATAATAAAATTTTGTAAGCATCTGTCAGTCAAAAAAAAAAAGCTCTGATAGCTACTGCCGCCATTTAATAAGAGCACAATAAAAGGGAATCGATCTGTATAACAGATCTGGATTTGTTACATCTTTATAAACTAAAGATGAACATTCTCCATTTTTCATTCCTACAAATGGCTCTCCATTAAAATACAACAGACCAGCACTCAGCAAACAAAATAAGAACAAGAAAAATATTAGCAGAAAGAAGTATGAAGGAGGATAAATGGGATTTCTAGGGTTTCTTTAACCTTTATTAAGGCCCCAAACCCTAATTTCGAATTAGGGTTTGGATGGCCCATCTTTTCCTTATTCTTTATTTTCTTTATTATTTATTATGTTCATGTGTTATCTTAATTAATTGTTATTGGTGTAAATTTGACCTTACTTTATTTTGAAATAAGGAGAAATTATAATGTTAGAATAATTTAATTCTTTTCTCCGCTCGTTGAAATGCACAAACTATTTACTAATAGATGTTATTTATAAAAATAGTTTAGTAATTGATTTTGTTTATTCATTCTTATTTGAATTACTTAGTTAGCAGATTATTCGCTTAGATATATATTGTAATTTAACGATTGAATTAATTTTAACATATTAGTTGTATATTGGAATTCGGCTAAATTATCGCTTGGATAAGATTAATCAATGTCAATAATAATTGTAAATCCAATTATAAATCTAATTAGTAAATTATTATTATTACCATTCCACCTTAGTATGACTAAATAAAGATTATATATATTCAAATGATTAATAAATTATATTTTATTAAATTGAGATTTAAACTTCATAGCAAATTAAATCTTGCCAAATTTACATATTAATAAAGGATTAACTTACAGGGTTGTTTTAGTGAAATTATTAATATTATATTATAACGAAATTCACCCTAATTTTAACGATTTGGACAACCAGAAGATTACATTTATCAAGGAAATTTTATTTATTTTCAAGGTGACCTCGTTTTCAAATAAAATTATTAACTGTTGAGATTAATGTCATTTTTATATTAAATAAATTAAGTTTTAAAAATTTACCCTAGTTTTACTAAGATTTTTATAAATACAAATGTGATCACGCAATAAAAGTTATGTTTCCTCCTGTTTTTAAAGTTGTATTAGTTATAATATTTAATTCAGATATAAAAAAAAAAAAATTGTTAGTTGTGTTTTGCCCAGATTATTTTGGGCATTACAGTCTGTTCATGGATATCATGGATGTCCTGCTTGCAACTTTAAGGATTTTGTGAGGCACTCAAGAAGTTTGCATAAGTGTATTTATTGTGGAAATTTTTCTTACCTTAAAATGGATCATCCATATCGTCAAAAAAAAAATACATTTCAATGGTCAAGAAGAGAATCGTGAAGTGCCATTGCTAATAATAGGTGATTACATTATTGATAATGGACAAAAAAGAATATCATTTATTGAAAATAATGGGATTTCTGGAAGTAGGTATGATCCATGTAATGAAAGTGGTGTAAAATGCTTGTGCATATTTTATAAGTTACCATACTTTAAGGATATAGCTATCAGGCATATTGTTGACTTTATGCATACTAAGAAAAATATAGCTTATGCTATTATAGAAACTCTTTTTGGTGATTTTGATACTATTTCATCTCGTGAAGACTTTCAAGAAATAAAGATTCGTCAAAATCTTTGGGTTGAAAAATATGATAATGAAAAATATATAAAACCTAGTGCTCCTTATGTCTAGATAAAGGAACTACGTGCACAATTCTTACACTTGATGTCTCAGACCCGCTTTCCCACTGGATATGTGAGTAGCAACATTATTAGCCAAACTAACATTAATAGCATAAGAGGCCTCAAGACCCATGACTATCATGTCATAATCAATAATATTTTACCTATTGTGGTAAATATATTAGGTTTGGAAAAGGGGCCAAGATTGGAAATTATAAGGTTGGGCCTAATATTAAAGAGAATGAGTTTACGTGTATTAGATCCTTCAAACTTTGATAGTTTGAGAGAGGAGGTTGTTGAAGTCCTTTGTCTATTGGAACGAGAATTTCCACCAACAATCTTTAACATTTATATGCATCTTTTGATACATCTAGAATATTAACTAGAGCATTGTGGTCCATTAAGAATGAGATGGATGTATCCTATAGAACGATATATGAAAGTTTTGAAAAAAATTCTTCGTACTAGGGAAAAACCAGAGGGCAGCATGTCTGAGGGATATTCAATGAAAGAGGCCAGGGGTTTTGTACAAAATATATGAAGGATTTTAAAAATGTCAATCGATGTGTATGGGATAATGATGAAGATGAGAGAGTTGCAGGTGAAGTATTAGAAGGAATTGGAAGTCGCTTCAAGCTCTCATATCAAGAAAGAAGTGCAATACATGCCTTTATACTTCAAAACACATCTTCATTCGACAAGTGGCACAGGTAAAGAAAATTACACTAATTTTTTTACTCAATTGCATTTACACATTCATATTGTTAATATTACTATTTGTACATCATTATTTTATGTAGAAAATATGAAGAAGAGAATCAAATTTGGATGCAGAATCAACCTCAAAAGCAGAGACATCATAATTTTATTGGAGGTGATTCTTTTCCAAAATTTGAAGAATAGATTGTTAATGCAATCAGTGATGCAAAAGAAGGTCAATATATAACAACAAAGGAAAGTGAGGTTTCACAATTCCCACATATATGGGCTATACATTTTAGTGCAATGTGGGCCTATGGTAGTCATTTAAGAGTGGAAGAAAAGGACAAAAGAAAAACAAATTATGATTGTGTTGTTAGTGCTGAATTTATTCATGAAATTGAGAAGAAATTTTATGTTGGATTCATCTAAGAAATTATTCAAGTGGATTTTGTTGAAAATAGTCCTATATTATTAAAATGTAAATGGATTCGACCATCTGCGGTACAATTTGATGAGTATGAATTTATACATCCAAATACATGACAATTTTTATCAGAGACAGATGAGCCATATGTTTCCCCTCTTCAAATTAATTAATCATTTCTAACTAATCATGTAAGAAGCTCAGGTTGGTTATATGTCATTGAAACAGAGTCTAATTCAAAACAAAAATTCATTGAAGTTGTCAATGTAATGCCCGATGGACAATATGTCAATTTACAATAAACGTTCAAAGAAGTGGATGAAGACAATGAGGGATTGTTTGAAGAAGAGATTTTGATTACCAATAAAGAAATTGAGAGAGAGAATGTATTACAGGTCACAAACGAGGATGAGGAAGAAAATCAAGAAAATGTAGACACAAGTGATCAAGATTCTAATCTTGTTGGAAATGCAGATGATTATTGATGATCCCAATTTTATGATCTTTTATTTAAGAATTTTATGTTGTTTCTAGACTATTCTATGTTTTAAGGACATGGACCATCAAACTGATACATGTTTTAGAGCTTTAATGTTGAACAAAGTTTCTATATGAATGTAAGGGCTTTAATGTAGAACAAAGTTTCTATATGAATGTAATATGAATATGTTTTCATATAAAAATGAGGATGCAATATCAATATGTTTGAGTTGTATGGATTTTGACTACTATACTTGCATTGTAGTGTTCTGTGATAAAAAAATTGCATGGCCTGCTATTATCATGATGTTACTATCTTGGGTGTGACTGAAAAAGTATGCTAATTTTTTCTTAAGTCCTTTTATGAGCAAAGATTAGTGGGGTGCTTGCAAGTTCTAAGGCATTGGCATGATTTTGGCCTGATGTTACCTTGTAATAGCACCATTTTCTCAAGTTCTTCCTTGGTATAGTTATGACTGACTTTACCATCTATTATGCTCACCGGTCCATTATCCATGCCTTTTCTATATCTGTTGTTGATCTGGAACTCCATCATTTTCTTATACTTTCATGTTGTTCCTGTAAATTCATCATTATAGGCTATTTGATGCATGTGTGAAAGACAAAAAAATCATTACAGGCTAGTTCTCCTTGACTAAAGAATCACATACCCAACTGATGTTAGAGTGATTACAATAATTTATATATAGCCTGCTTCTCCTGTTGCTATTTCTATAAGCCTTTGCTATATCTACTGTTGATCTGGAACTCCATCATTTTCTTATACTTGCATGTTGTTCCTAGAAATTCATCATTTGCATGTATTAATTGATACATGAAATTGAATGTACATTTGTAGCATCACATGGACAACTACAACTAATATGTATGTTAAAAATACTTGTAAAAGTGCACCATCTTTGAACATATATTGTGTATTATTTCTCATTTATGCAGCTTGGAATAATTAATTGCTTGTTAGTTGTATTATCTATTTGAGGTTGTTAGATAATTATGACAGAAAAGCATTGGCAAATATTGATAGTAAGAGAAAGGTTTTTTTTCAAGCAATGGAGCAGAGGATTCATGTATAAAGGTGAGGTTACCAAAAAATGATGTTCATGATAGCAGTGATTTCTTGAAGACTTGTAGAACAAAGAGAATGCCATAAGATGCAAAATATAGTAGCCCACTATAAATTATTATACACACTTAAAAGTTTTAAATAACAATCATAAAAATAAAATCTACGCATTATCATATATATACAGTAAGACAACATACTGAGAGAAATGCCTTATCATTTATTTTCTCAAAGAAAACAACCATGTGCCCTTACTCTTTTAAATGTATATTCTTTTATAAGTAAATCATGTATGTAAGTTCTGAATGCATTCAATGATACACAGCATGTGCATTCATCCTCTTTCTTTAGATATGCACCAACATGTAGCTTGCAAAAATAGACAACATTTAGCACAAAGAATATTGCAGTCATATAGGCAAGTGCTGGAGATATCAACAACTTCTATTCCTTATACATATGCTCAGATAATAGCTCACACATATGTTTGATTTGCTCACACTACTAGCACAGTTCTTCATCCCATATTGTGGCTAATTGACCTCGATACAACACAGATTGCATGGCAAGGATTTAGAGTCAATAGGAAAGCATGTTTTTAGAGAGACAAATAATATCTAAGCATTTTTATTATAATTATTAAGTTCATTTTTTTTATATTTAAGGATGGTATTTATGTGACTTTACTTTCCTATTTTGAAAGAATTAGTCACTCCTAAAAATTCTTAAATTATCTGTGTGTTATCTAGTGGGTTCATTTATTATATAGTACTTTGATTAAATCTTGTTCTAGTTTATAGTCAATTAAATATCCCAGATTTTTATTCAAACATATAAAAAATGATGCTTTCTTCTTCTGTTATTATCTTTGTATCAAGTTGATAATTTATAAATTATTGTTTTTTTGGACATCAGGAAATGAGAAGAAAGAATTTAAGGCATAAATTAGATGATGGTGATCATAATACTGAAATTCCACTAATAGATTATGGGTGCGATCATGAAGAATGTGTGGCCAAGAATAATGAATGTTTATCACGTCTTGGTTTGACAAATAGGCAAGTTGTGCATCTACTAGGTATTATATTATTTGTTTAATACTATTTAATGAAATTTTATATGCAAAAGATTTATGTATATAGGACATGATACGATATTTATTTTTGGTTTTACAGGAAATAAAAAGAGTGCAGAGAAAATGAAGAGAAAAAAACAAGTAGCAACTAAAGATACAATGTTTCCAGTTTGTAAAATTCAACGCTTGTGTGATCCAAAAAGTGTAGTTGGTGAAAAAGGTAATTCTAATGATGTGGAACCTGATATAGCACATGGTGATGTGTAGCCTAATGAAAGTCATGAAGAGAGTCTGCTTGCATATGATGTGCCTCAGAGTGAACCTATTGGTAGTGGTTCAATAGAAGATGTGTTCACTTTTGTTAAAAGAAATAAATTGAGTCAAGCTTTATATAGATCTACAGAGATGCATTAAAAAGAAATAATATTAGAAGGGAAGAAGCCATTCTTGTTTGATGTATCAAGAGATGGTGAACCCATTAGGAAAAATGTTGCAAGGTGGGCCTCTGAGTTGGGCGTAAGATGTAGGGCCCATTTGGATATTTACAAATCAAATTTTGCAGAGAAAGATCCACACCATGTGGAGAATGTTATACAAAAAATGGAAAATTCCTTTAACACTATTGGGGGACAAATCTTGATAAAATATTACAAGTACAAGATGAGACTTCTAATGAACAATTTTAGATACATTTGCATAAAAGAAATCATGGAGGGAAAAGAGAGTTTAGACAAGACTCTATCTCCCAAATAGTGGGAAAAGTTGAAAGAAAGTATGCATTCTGAAGAATATTTGACAAAGAGTAATAAAGGAAAGAGAGCAAGAGACAGTGTGAAGGTTGAATATACATTTGGCCGAGGCGGATTGCAGGAAAAAATAAACAAATTTGGAGTAAGAGTATGGATTTTTGGTTCAATTTAAATTATGTTATTTATTTCAATTTTTTTATTCAACTGACTATGTTAAAATTGAAATTGTATTTTAGGTGGAAAATAGTAATAGAGAAGCAGGTGCAGAAGATATTGTCAATTATATGGCAGCACTAGATCCTAATAAATCTAAGAATAGTATGAAGTGGAAGTCTAGTTTGTCAACAGTGAATTCACAGCTATTTTTGGAATGCCCGGTAAGAGCCTCTGCAAATCATGTCAACTCAAATGAAGGGTATAAACATATAATGAAGCACTTACACAGTCTCACTAAGAAACTTTCACAGTTGAATTCCTCGGTTCAGCCTATAGTTTCTTCATGGAATGATCATAATTTCACGAATTCATATCAGGTAAGAGGCTATATTGATGAGTTAATTTTGGTTCATAGTAATGTAGCTTTGCATTGTGGAGAGCATCATTTTGATCAATGTCTTTATGAGTTTTTATCAATTTTAACTACATGCAGAACAATTTTATCAAAGCAACACAAAAACAAAAATACCTTGATGCCAACAACTGTCGATATCGATAGTGATCATGATGAACTAGTGGACAAGAATGTGAAGCCAAATCATAGTTGTGTTGAAGCTCAGGTAATATAATAGTTATTTTGGAAAATTTAATAGTTTTTTCATTCTTTACTTGACTTATATTAATCATTCATGATTAAACCCACATGCAGAACAATCATAAAAAAGAAGAATGAAAAGTAAAAGACAACTTTGATAGTGATTATGTTGATTTTGAACATGATGTGCATGGTATTTATAGTAATAGCAGTGATAAAGTTGAGGTGAGTCAAAGAACAACATTTTTTCGTGATACCTTCTAATCTTCTAGTATTTTTAAAGAAAAACCTTTATCTTTCTTTCTACTGAGTCGATCCTCTCAGCATCTTGCATCCATTAAGAAGGATCTGTCAAGGAATAAGTGAGTATATTTCTTCCTAGTTCTTGAGATTACAGGTGCATTTTATTCATAATTTTTATAAATTTTCAGTCTCCTTTAAACTCTACATATAATTTGTTTTTAAAGTGGAATTGTTGTCAGCCTTCTATTATCAATGGTATTATGTGCTATTATTGTCAATGGTATTATTGTGACAGATTGTCAATGGTATTAGCCATTAGGGAGGTTATGAAGGCCTTAGGATTTCATGGGATGACTAGTTATCAGTACCTATTTTAGTCTGGTTAATTATTGGTTATGAATGGTGGGTGTAAAGAAGTTAATTACTAGTTTATATAATATAATTTTTGTGAAGGAATAGTCAAATTTGTTCATAGTTTTTTCTGATTGGTAAAGTAGGGATTGTACTGGTCCAGTTCTCATAAAAACCTAGACAGTAGGCCATGAAGAATTGAATTGATTGAAATGATATTATATTGAAATTTACAAGATTTAACTATCAATTTTATGAAAGATATTGTTATACTATTTTAGAAATTACTATATTGGCTTGTGCTACATGGATTGGCTGCCAAAAAATAGGATTGGAAGCTATACAAGGTGGAGATGACTATGCACCGTTTTATGCATCCAATTACCTTATACCTTTTCCAAGAACTATCCTCTCTACTTACAATGACAAAACATGATGTTTAGGTGCTCTCATATTGTAGCTTCATAGTTCTTCCTTAACATAAAGTGTATGCCAGGTAACCATACCACCCACAGTCCATTATCTTTGAAAGAAAAAATGTATCTTGTTTTCTATGCCAGAGACCTCAATTTATCTAAATTAAGGTTAAGGTCTTCATATCTTTCTGGTTTGCACCAGCTCTATTTGTGTTAGTTTCCAGAGATACTCCTTTTCCAGGGTTTTGACCCTCTCTTCCATGGGGATTCTAGGCACATTGCAGGCAGCCCCAACTAGACTCCTGGTTCCTAGGATTCATGCTTCTTTGCTGAGGTGTGCATTTCTCTTATTGTTTCAACACTGGGAAGGAGATCAAGCTGATTGCACATAATAATCTATGTACGAGTGTCTCTAAGATTTTCAACATATCTGACCAAATCTTAAAAGTGGCCCTTTAAGGCTTGAAAGTAGAAACTGATTTTTAACTATTTATATCTCTTAAAGAAAGGTTGGCACTTCCTTTTGCACACCTGGTTCCTCTTTTTCCTCCTTTGTACCATTTCTTGGTCTACAATACTCTATCTAAGTTACCCAGTCGGTAATCCCACTGAATAGTTCCTGATTCATTCCTCCATACCTAATATTACTAAAAATTCAATTTCAGTAGAGGCAGGTGTGCTTCCAGTTTAGTAGTGCTCTTTTCTCTTGTGTCATTTCAAAGTTTCTAATCATAACTAGTGTTTCTCCATTTTCAATCTTGAATTTCCTCTTTGATTGTCTATTGAAGATTGATCTTGCAGACTACTTGTCCCTAATCCATTTTCTCCCATTAGAGTTGCAGATAAGAAATATTCTCTCATCTTGATTGGGAAGATTTTTTTTCTGTGGAAGGGATACAAATATTGTTCCATAAATTGGATATTAGGATATAATAGGCTTAAGTTACTATATTTTTTTGTTTTTGGCATTTTTTCCTCTCCTGATGATGAATCACTAGGTGTGATTCAAAATGTTGAGATTAAAAAATATACACAGTTTATCTGCAAAAAATTGCATGCAAATTCATATCTAGAGATTATTCCTTATTCCTTCAATTTGAATAATAAAGTCTCTAAAGAGAATAAATTTATCAGTCTATACTTCCATAGTCATGGATTCATGAACATTTACTGCTGGGTAAGTTTCAACGTTATCAGTCTATATTTCAATAGTCCTCGATTCATGAATATTTGGTACTTGGTAATTGTCAATGTTATCAGTCTGTACTTCCATAGTCCTGGATTCATAAACATTTTCTACTAGATAACTATCAACATTATCAGTCTATACTTCGATATCATATCTTAGTGGGTCATTTGTGTTCTTATTTTCCTTTCTGTCATCATCATTTCCAAATTGAGGGAGATGGTTTAGATCATCATTGAGATAATCGGCTTCACATTCATATTGTCTGTGCTCTTCTTGTTCCTCCTCCCTTATAGGACACTTCCTATGTACATGACCAAAAAAAAATTTAGCTTGATTTATTGATCATATATCCTTCCAATCAGATAAGGAAATAGTAATATTGTCAGTTAATACTTCCACGTCAGAACTATGCAACTTCTCATCTTCTCCTTTACCATTGTCTTCAATGAGTTTGTTTGTTTTATTGGCTTGAGCCACAATGTGATCTACTTTTTCATTATCCTTGTAGCCTTTGACTGTCTTTACTTCATCTTCTTCAGCCACAACTTGATCTATTTTGTCAACACCATTATTCTCATTATCTTGATTATGATCGCCATGTTTGGGTTCCATAGTATGATCTATTTTGTCAATATCATTGGTTTCATTATCTTGATTTTGATCACCCTATTTAGGTTTGTGATATGTTTTGTCAATATCATTGTTTTCATTATCTTTGAATTCATCTATATTTTGGTCACTCTGCTTGGGGATTTTTATTTGAGCCTGAGCAAATTTTAGGAGACTGATTTCTATTGTTTTTTCTTTACTAGTTTATGTTGTTGTTGACACTATAGAAGAATTGGTATTATGATTATTCTGTGTATTATCAGTTTCTTTAGTACCAGAAAAAGAACGCTGATTAGAAGACATCAGATCTCCTTCCTTAAAGGATTTATCAGAGGTAAAAGGATCTCGGTCTGATACTAGTAACTCCAATTTATCCCTTGAAAGGTTAGTATCATCATATGTTAGTGTAGACACCCTAAAATGGATAGACTTGTGACTTGACATTAAAATCACTAATTTTCACCTATTAATTAATGGTTTTTAATCTTTATTAATCATCTATTTTCTTTTAAATTCATCTCATCTATTAATTAATGGTTTTTTAATCATTAATTAATCATCTATTTTCTTCTAAATTTATTCCCCAAATCATCTAATCAAATTCCCAAAATTAATTAAATAATTAATTAACCTTAATTGATTAATTACCAATAATTAATTAATTAAATTCAATTTCCTATAGTTTAAATTGAAAGATTTAAACTTACTAATTAAATTCTTCCAATTAAATTAATTTCAAATAAATTAATTAAATTTCATTCAATAAAGCAATTCTAAATCAAAAAGAATTCAATTATCTCACATGTTGAAAACTTTAATTACATAAATAAATTAAATAATCAATTATGTTCAAAGAGATAATCCTTAATCAGAGGACATGGGGTACTCCACCCATCTCTCTAGTTCACATGGGTTACTCCACCCATCTCTCTAGTTCACATGGGTAACTCCACCCACCTCTTCAGTTCTAAAAGATAACTCACAATTAGCTCTTCAGTCAACCAAACTCTATCTCCTCTCTCCCAGTTGAAGAGGTAGAGTTTACTGATGGCCTCTCCAGTTCCCTTTAATCTCAACCATTCATCTCCCTATCTCTGGGATTGATCTCAACCATTCATATCATCCTTCATTCCTATATAATAAACCCTTCATACCCATTTGAAGGATCCAGGATTTCAAGCTCTTGTGCGCCATTACTCTGTCAATTTGGTTCTAGCATTCAAGCCATCTTGCAATCACAAAGCCATTCAATTATCAAATTCTCGATGATCCCAAGTCATAGACGTTGCCCACACCAATACTGAGCATCAAAAAATAGCATTTCAGAAGGAGTAGAGAGAGACAATAGAAGCTTCAAGCAATTGGGTTTGCATTCATTTGTTTTCCTTTCTTTGCTTGTATATTTTATTGATTCATTTAAGTATTCATTATTAGTAGTTTTTGTATTGATTTCCCCCATTGCAAACCGGTGCTACTAACCCTCCTCGTTGGAAAGCAAAGGAACCACAAATCCGAATAGGCGTACATTTAGCTCATTATCAGAACCTTGACCAGTCTCATCTTCAACATCATCTTCTTCTCTTGCATCATCATCATCATTTATTTCACTATCACTAATACCATCTCTGCTACTTTCATGCTCAGTGTCTATAGTTTCATCAATATGATCCATGGGAACAGCTTGATTGGAATAGCTCATGGTCTCATCATCAAAAACAACTTCAGTAAGACTGATGATAGTCTCTTTATCATGATCATTATCTAAACTATCATCACCATTATTATCTTCTAAACTATTCCCATCATCACTATCTTTTGAACTAGTTTGATTAAGAATTCTCATGGTCCCATCATCATTAAATAAAATTTGGCTAGGATTTTTTGTTGTCATATAAGCATATTCCTTTCCATTCCCATTTGAAACAGTTTGATTATGACTTCTCATGGCCTCATCAAAATCAACAATATCTTCATCAAAAATAATTTGACTATAACTAACCTTGTCCCCATCAACATGAGCATAATCAAATAGAGTTTTAGCTCTCTTTATGTCCCTATCCACACTACTACCATCTAAATGATGACATGTAACTGATTGAATGTTTGAATATGTTAAGTTGATCACAAAAACACAGAAGGATAATGCAAGACATTAAATCAGTTAATGGATTGTATTGTCATTGATGTCAACTTGATATAATATAATTAGTTATAATCAAAGTGTCAAATACTTTAGAGAATCAGAGAGATAAAGATTATTCTTTTTGTAATGCATAAAAGAAAATATTCACAATGTGACTTCAAACACTGACGGCTAGTGGAACCTGATGGACAAAGATCACCAAAAGTCAAGTCATAGTGATGCCCAAGCAAGAACACTGACGAGTATTACTGACAAGAAGAATCACAAGCATAACTGACAGCCAAAAACATAGTGTCAACCGATGGAGAAGCCTGAGGAGAACTGGAGTGTTGACCAAAGCTATCTAATAGTTAAAGTTCTGAAATTAAATTGAGTTCAGAAATGACAAAATATCTAGCTAGCAGAGCTAAATATGGACTTAACTGGTAGTTATCTTTATTTTCATCAATAAGATAAAGCCAGAGATAAGTAAAGGATTTAAAGTTATTTTTTCCAGTTGGAAAGAAGATCTTTGCGAGATAAACAGGAGTTTTTCTTTAAATATAATTGGAAATAATTGTGGATCATGCCAAGATCAATAAAACCAAGAACCTAACAATGGCGATATCATGTCTATAAAACAAAAAACTTAATTCATTACGAATTGTGTGGGAGAGTGAATGAAAAGAGGATGTTGAAGAGAAACTGATGAATTTCAACTTCATATAGTCCTGATCAATCAAGCTGAGGAAAGAGCTAAAGTTTTCTGCGGACACCGAGCAACAGAGCACAACATCACCAAGCAAAATTAAAGTGGAGCAAAGGTATTAACATAGATATATTGATCATATTATTTTTATGAGATTACAATAGATCTAAAAATTTGCAAGTATAAGTTGTATATGTGAACATATCATAATGTTTCAGTTTAACCATTGGTTCAAAAAGTCTCTTAACCAAGCGGGATTTAAAGATCCTTTCTATATTGAGATACATCCCAAAGAGTATCAAAAAGTTTGGTCATGAAGATAGCATGAGATGCCAGATACCTATTGACAGGCCAAGTGATAATTTGATCAAGGAAGGTAGCATAGAGATGCCCGATATCAAGTGACAAACTAAACTTTCAAATCCTCTAACAAGGTCACACCTAACAGTGTGTTTGTAACCTTTAACAGGGTTGGCTCTTCACCGAGCTCACTTCAGAAGAGTGAAAATTTTGGGTAACCGGTCCCAAGTGGTTTTTCCCTTAACAGGGTTTCCACATTAAAAATACATTTGTTAATGTGTTTATGAGTCATTACTTTAGTGTTTTGCATTAAACATAGCTTAACTGGATTGATCGGTATACTCTAGATAATTTACTGTCTTTCAGTAAATTAACAGACTGCTATTTGGTAAACATACAGTAGAAGGTTTAACAAAGAATTCTGAGAAGTGGTAATTTGATAATAGTATTTGAAGGCATTCATCTTATAGGACTGAAGATAACTAGAGGCTTAATATTGTGGTACTAAGTTTTTGGGTTGATTATTAGAATATTTTTGAGGCCACTGATTCACCCCCC
>MU227963.1:1255112-1270951 GCA_018584345.1 Thuja plicata | reverse complement strand
TTTGATGTGTTAGGTACCTTCCCCCAAAAGGATTTAGAAAAATTCATTTATTTACTTCAAAAAAGGGTGGTCGTACACATGCGGGGTATGGTCCTGAAACAGGCATTTTGAAAAAGAGGTTTTTAAATATGCCTACTAAATATATTTTCTACTATGTGGGTATTTAAATAAATTACATATTTGAAAAATAGACTCTGAGCACTACATTTTCTATTAGTGGATTTTTTTGATATTCAATCTCTAAGTGCCTCAAATTTTGACATCAATTGACAAACAACTTGAAAATCAAGGAAAACACTTCCACTTTTTGCCCAAAAAGTGGACTCAACTTCTTGCTGGCACCCGTATATGATATTAGAGTTTCTGGTATTCAAGTAATGAGAGTAGTTGCAAACAATACAGTTACTCTAGATAGTCTGATTGGTAGAATGATTTCATTTAAAATGAATAACTTTGATCATCGTGTCTTACCATCTATAGAATCTGCATTCAAATCTTCTTTAAAGATATGAAATTCAAGTCATAGACATGCTATTAGAAATTATAGTGATAGTGATAATGAGGATCAAGAACTTGATGAGATTGAAGCACTAATAGCCAGAAGATTGCAAAGAGGCAAAGGTAGATACAAAGGTAAATTACCACTTGTATGTTTCAATTGTAAAGAGGTTGGAAACTTTGTTGCAAGATGTCCAAGTAGAAGAAAAGATGACAAAGGAAATGACAAATCATATGAGAAGTTTGATAGAGGTGATAACAGAGATTACTAAAGCAACTGTCAATCTGACAAAAGAGATACCTGAGACTACAAGGACAAAGGGAAGAAATCTTGTTACCTAGCTGAGAATAGAGCTAATGAAACTGACACCGAATTAGAAGAAGACATTGAGATGGTATTTGTAGCCATGAAGGATGATTTAGATGATGAAGAAGAAAGGTATGTAGAAACTGCACTCATATCTAAAGTTAGTAAGAATTATTTATGGATCATAGATAGTGGCTACACTCACCATATGACTGGTGATAAACAAAATTTTGAGAATTTTGAATATTATAATGGTAGTTCAGTGAGAATGGGAAATGATACACCTTGTCCAGTTGAAGTTAAAGGAACCATAATGTTAAATAACCTAATAAAATGTGAAAATGCTTACTGGGTAAAAGGACTCAATTATAATTTTTTAAGTGTTTCACAGCTGAACAATTCAGGTCACAGAGTAGCATTTGAAAATAAGAAGGTAAAGATCTTCAATGAATCAGGAAGATTTATTGGTACCGATGACCAAACAAAGGGTAACCTTTTCTATCTTGATGACACTAGCACCACTTGTTTAATGGATAGAAATGAAGACATATGGTTGTGGCACAAAATTTTGTGTCATGTAAATTTTGACAACCTGATAAAGATAAGCAACAAAAGGAATGTCAGAGGCTTATCGAGCATGACTAATCCCGAGCATATCATATACAAGAATTGTCAATAAGGTAAGATGACAAAGTCTAGTTTCAAGAGTAAAACCCATACATCTAATGCAATTCTAGAATTAGTCCATACAGATCTATGTGGACCCATGAGGAAAACGAGCTACTATGGAGATGGGTATTTTATTCTCTTTGTTAATGATTATTCTAGAATGATGACAGTCGTGTTTTTAAAAGATAAATCGGAAAAATTTCAGATGTTTAAATGGTACAAGGCTATGGTACAAAAACAAAGTGAAAATAAATTGAAATGATTAAGGTCAGATAGAGGAGGGGAATTTACTTCAGAAGAATTCACTAACTATTGCAATGAGCATGGAATTAAAATGCAGGTTTTTGCACCGAGAACACCACAACAAAATGAAATTGCTGAATGGAGAAACATGTCAATTGTTTACTATGCAAGAACATTGATTATTGAGATCAAAATCATCACTCAAACTTTTTAGAGGGAAGCTATCAATACTGGTTTCTACACATTAAATAGAGTACAATTGACTAAGGACACAAAGAAGACACCTTATAAGCTTTGGTATGGTGATACACCCAATGTAAGTTACTTCAGAATATTTGGTAGTCAATGTTATATTTTGAAGGATGATAGAAATGGAAAACTTGACTCCAAAAGTGATGAAGGTATCTTTATAGGGTACTCAACCAAAATCAAGGCTTATAAATGTCTTAACAAGTCATCTAACAAAATCATTGAAAGTGAAAATGTAAAAATAGATGAATTTGCAGAAAACAATGATAAGGAAAGAAAAAGAACCAAAGGACTACAACAGGTTTGTTTATACAAAACCTGACACTCTACCCGAGCAACAGTGTATCGCTCCCAAGCAACAGAACATTACACCCGAGCATCGGGCTGCAATTACCGAAAATGATCAGGAAAATCCTCAAGATGATGTTCTGAACAATGGAGATCAAAACAAAGGTCAAGAAGGTGATCATAATGATGAACATAGAGTTGAACCAAAAATTTCCAAGTATGTCAGAAGACATCATGCACAGAATCAAATCATAGGAGATAAGAAGGCTACAACAAGAACAAGAAGTAAGTCACTAAACACCATATGTTTACTTTGGGATTTTGAGCCTAAATCTGTTAATACTGCACTTGAGAATGAAGAATGGGTCAATGCTATGAATGAAGAAATAGAATAGATTGAGAAGAATAGTACATGGACACTAGACCAAGACTAGATGACAAGAATGTCATCGGTACCAAATGGATATTCAGAAACAAGCTGAATGAGAATGGAGCAGTCACTAGAAACAAAGCAAGGTTAGTATGCAAGGGATATGCACAAGAAGAAGGTATTGATTATGGAGAAACCTTTGCACCCATTTCTAGACTAGAAGGAGTTAGGATCTTACTTGCTTATGCTACATTTAAAGGATTCAAGGTATACTAGATGGATGTCAAATCTACATTCCTGAATAAAATATTGGAAGAAGAGGTATACATTGAACAACCAGAAGGGTTTGTTGATCCAGACAAAAGAAACATAGTATGTAGACTACATAAAGCCTTGTATGGATTAAAACAAGCACCTAGAGCCTATTATGAAAGAATTCACTCCTATCTCATTAGCATAAAATTTGTTAGAACAAGTGAAAATAGCAATTTGTACTTAAAAGAAGATACTGAGGGTAATATTTTGATTGCTGAAATTTTTGTTAATGATATCATTTTTGAGAGAAATAAACTATTATGCAAATCCTTTGCTAATTAAATGAGCAAGGAATTTGAAATGTCTATGTTTGGGGAGATCCAATTCTTTCTTGGTCTATAGATTGTTTGAAAAGATGCAGGAATATATATCACTCAGTCCAAATACATCAAGGAAGTGCTAAAGATATTCAAGATGGAAGATTCCAAACCAATTTAAACACTATGGCTACCGGATGTAAGCTGACAAAAAAAGACAAATCCAATGAGGTAAATTAGACCTTATATAGATCAATGATTGAAAAATTAATGTATATTTTTCATACCAGACCAGATATAGCACATGCAATTGGAATAGTTGCAAGATTCTCTGCTAATCCCAAAGATATCACATATGACTGTTGTCAAGAGAATTCTGAGATATATGAAGAACACCAAGGACTATGGATTATGGTATAAAAGAGAAGGAAAATTTGAGCTAAAAATCTATACAGATGTTGATTAGGCTGGAAACATTGATGACCGAAAGAGCACAACTGGAGGAGCATTCTTCATGGGTGACAGACTTGTCACATGGATCAGCAAGAAGCAAGGATGCATCTCTTAGTCTATTGTAGAAGCAGAGTATGTGGCTATTATTGTAAATTTCTCAAATATATCATGGATCAAACAATTTCTAGAAGGTATGAATATGAATATTCTTGAGCCAGTAATTATCTACTATGATAACACCAGTGCAATAAAAATTTCTAAGAATCCAGTCATGCATGCTAAGACTAAGCATATTGCTATAAAGTATCACTATCTGAGAGAACAAGTGCAAGAAAAGGAATTGACACTGGAATATGTTCAATCAAAGGAACAAATAGTTGATATATTCACCAATTTATTACCGAAGGATACATTTGAGTACCTGAGATAGAGACTAGGGGTCCAACCCTTGTCTATCAATCAGTGAGTTGACTAGGAGGTTGCATCAGCCTATACCAAATCTGAAGATCAGTCATGTTGATGAAAACACTGAGACACATAACAACAAATTCATATGTACACAGCAAGGTACAAGTATGCACCAAACACCGAAGACATTGTATTGTTGATGGATAGGGAAATTCAAGAAATATATTATATAAAGGGATGGAACATGATATAGATAATTTTTGTTTGGCATTGTTGTCAAAGGGAGATATTATTCTCATTATCAAAATAATCATAAGGGAGAGATTATCTCATGGAGAGATATGATAAAGGGAGAGATCATCTCATTGATCAAAATAAATTCTATCATTATCCATGAAGTGAAGTTCCTAAAAATCAGAAAGAAAGAGTTAATCAATATTCAAAGGGAGAGAAATGGATTACATATGAAATATCCATCTCAGGGAGAGAAGTAAAAAAGGGAGAGAGTTCAAACAAAGATAAATATTGTTGTCAAAGGAAAGATATTATAAAGAAGAGGAGCAATCAAGGAAGAGCGCATATAAGAATAGAGACATTAGATTCTACATCTATCCAGCGAAGGGATTGAAGATTGAAGATAACCATTCTGCAAGAAACAAATCTAAGCTATTTTGAGCTTACCAAAAGCTGGACATGTGTAATATTTACATTAGGAAACCTTGATGAAATTGGTATATACCATATTGTATTAGTAATAGGATAGTATGATAATGTAGTATGTTGACATCAATGCCAAAGAGAGAGATTGATGACATGTAACTGATTGAATGTTTGAATATGTTAAGTTGATCACCAAAATACAGAAGGATAATGCAAGATATTAAATTAGTTGATGGATTGTATTATCATTGATGTCAACTTGATATAATCTAATCGATTATAATTAAAGTGTCAAAGACTTAAGAGAATCAGAGAGATAAATATTATGCTTTCAGTAATGCATAAAAGACAAGCATTCACAATGTGACTTCAAACACTGACAGCTAGTGGAACCCGACAGACAGAGATCACCAAAAGTCAAGTCACAGTGATGCCCGAGCAAGAACACTGATGAGCATTGCCGACAAGAAGAATAAAAAGCATAACCGATGACCAGAAACATAGTATAAATTAACGAAGAAGACCGAGGAGAAATGGAGTGTTGACCGAAGCTATCTAAGAGTTAAAACACAAAAATTAAGTTGATTTTAGAAATGAAAAAATATCTAGCTGGCAGAGCTAAATATGGACTTAACTAGTTATCTTTGTTTTCATCGACAAGATAAAGCCAGAGATAAGTAAAGGATTTAAAGCTATTTTTTCCAGTTGGCAAGAAGATCTCTGCAAGATAAAATAGGAGTTTTTCTTTAAATATAATTGGCGAGGATGGTGGATCACACCAAGATCAAGAAAATCAAGAACCTAACAATGGTGATATCATGTCTATAAAAGAGACAACTTAATTCATTACGAATTGTGTGGGTGAATGAATGAAAAGGGGATGCTGAAGAGAAACTGATTAGGAGCAACTTCATACAGTCCTGATCAATCAAGCTGAGGAAAGAGCTAAAGTTTTCTATGAACACCGAGCAACAGAGCACAACATTGTAAAGTGGAGCAAAGGTATTAACAGAGATATATTGATCATATTAGTTTTATGAGATTACAATAGATCTAAAAATATGCAAGTATAAGTTGTATATGTGAACAGATCATATTGTTTTAGTTTAACCATTAATTTAGAAAGTCTCTTAACTGAGTGGGATTTAAAGATCCTTTCTATATTGAGATACATCCCAAGGAGTATCAAAAATTTTGATCATGAAGATACTATGAGATGCCAGATACCTATTGACAGGCCAAGTGAGTGTTTGATCAAGGAAGGTAGCATAGAGATGCCAGATATCAAGTGATGGACTAAAATTTTAAATCCTCTAACAAGGTCACACCTAATGGTGTGTTTGTAACCATTAACAAGGTTGGCTTTTCACCAAGCTCACTTCAGAAGAGTGAAAATTTTGGGTTACCAGTCCCAAGTGGTTTTTCCCTTAACAGGGTTTCCACATTAAAAATCCATGCGTCAATGTGTTTATGAATCATTACTTTAGTGTTTTACATTACACATAGCTTAACTAGATTGATCAGTATACTCTAGATAATTTACTATCTTTTGGTAAATTAATAGACTGCTATTCGGTAAATATACAGTAGAAAGTTTAACAAAGCATTCCGAGCAGTAGTAATTTGATAATAGTATTTGAAGGCATTCATCTTAGAGGACTGAAGATAACTAGAGGCTTAATATTGTGGCACTAATTTTTTTGGTTGATTATTAGAATATTTTTTAGGCCACTGATTCACCCCCACCCCCACCCCCCCCACCCTTCTCTGTTATTACTAACACTAAAAAAATTTTATCATTACTATTGGGACCTCCATTGTTCTCTATGTACTTGATACCAATGTGTTGATTGTTATTGGGCTTTTGGTTCTTCACCTCTTCAACATTCTTCATGCCTTCTGCTATTTTATAATAGACATGTGCAGTCATAATATGTTACATAAAAACCTTAAAATCAAGAAAATCAAATGAATTTGAAAGAACTTCAGATAATTTCTTTAATCTTCAAAATTTATCCCTACTTATGCTTGTCATCATCAAGGTTTTACCACCTTATTAGAGTAAAACTAGACTAACTTGGAAACAAAGGGATCTTCCTCACTAAAATGTGTGAGTGCATATGTAGGGCAAATTTTAAAAGAGGGGGCAATCATAAATTCTTGAAATAAAAGGTCATTACTATTTAATTTCTGGATTCCACTCTGTATACTTTTGTTTGCATCAATGTTTCAGATTAGATTCTGTGATTCATCATCAAAATGAGAGAGCTATAGGAGGAAAATGATGATGATGATCAATCATAGAGTGTGATCTGAAACTTGATGCAAACAAAATCCTACACAATAAAATCCAGAAACTAAACTATAATCTTAGACTGTGGAAATCTAATTTCATGTCCTACAACATTCTAAACAAGAAGAACCACATTTCTATAGGCCCTCTATACCATTTTGGCCTAAACTAAGTTTAGAAATTTATAATATCTTACCATCATTGTCATATGTGTTAGATGGAATTGCAGAATATTTTTTCCTTTAAATTTGAATCTGATCACTTTCTGATTCCCAAGTTATATGCTTCATATCTTTCTCTACTCTGAGTCTTTTTGCCCAAACTGCACCACCATAATCATCATCATCATTATGAACCAGAAAACTCGATTGATATTTCCCATTAGCACGCAAAACACCCTTCATTTTACACATAAGAGAGCAATATATAGCATCATTTCTATCATTCACCACCTTGTTCAATCTCTTCCTCTTTTTACTCTCCATATCCCACCATGTCTTAATCTTCTTACCTCTCAAAACCCTCTCACAAACAGCACATCTCTTAATGGGTTTCAAAGGTCTATCGCTCCTTAGAAAATAAGCAGGCTTGCCACTTAACATATATGAGTGAAGAGATCTCTTATTTGTTTGTGGAACATGCTTTCTAGATTGATTTGATGTTCAATTGTCTTTTAGTATTTAGTGGTATGATCTATTCACCATAGATGAGATCTCTTATTTGTTTTTGGAACATGCTTTCTAGATTGATTTGATGTTCAAATGTTTTTTAGTATTTAGTGGTATGATCTATTCACCATAGATGTCATTCAACTTTTGATTCAATTCTTTAGAGAATTCAATCTCTTTGTTGGATGAACTGGATAATTTGTTTATTTTTTGGAATCATTGTTTAAGAGGTCATAGATTATTAGGGAGGTGATGAAGGCCTTAGGAGTTACATATCTTGACACTGTTGTATGCACTTTATTTACAAATTTCCTCACTGTTTTCAGGCACCCAAGCTTCAAATTATGGCGGGGACAAGGACATGTCCCCGGGTAACACTGATTATATATAAACAGACTACTTCCTATAGAAACCTGCGTATAACTCTTTTTTCCATCACTTAGTCATATTGTCATGTTCATTTTTTTATAGCAAAATCTATGGAATGTCACATGGATATCAGTAAAATAGAAAGTTGGCAATTCTGATGGTTGGGAACCGTGAGCACCATTTGGACACAATGGCATTCTTAATTACATGGGTAAATAATTAAATATCATTTCAAATTGCATGCATCATGCAAAAAAAAATTCTCAAGAACAATTTGAGAATATCATTATAATCTACAAATGAATTTTTGGATGAAACTTTATTTTTACAGCTTGAAAAAATTCTCAAAAACTATTTGGAAACACCAAAAATGGCCTTTTTCAATGCATTTATAGCATTTGGAAATGTTCCAAAGATGTAAAAAGGTCCCCACATTAAAAATTCCTTTCACCTAGGCTTGTAACTGGGTTGGCAAAATTTATTTTTAATCTTTATAGAAATCAAAATGCTTCAGCAATTTGTCTATCTATTAACCTTCCTGCTAAACTATTTCATTACCTAGAAATGAATGCTCCTATATAAAACCTAATAGCATTTTTTTGGATAGCTCTTCATGAAATGAGCACACCAGTAGATTATCTAGAAATTCTCATAGAGAGATATTAACTAAAATATATATGTCGTTTGATACAAGACTATAGCTAAAAATGTGTGTTCAATGTTTGATTACAACTATATAATTAATATATTATATATATTCAAGCACCCATTTGAAGCAGGTTGAGTTGCCAGGTACACCTAAGTGCCCTATTGCACTTGAACTTGTTCAATCCAGGTTTGGATCTCAGAACAGGTCTAGCCTAGGGGAGGTGTATCTAGGCCTGTGCATTCACCCCGACAATAAAGACTTTGTTAATATGAGAGCCATGTGAAAAAGGAATTGTGAACATAATAAATTTTTTGAAGGGAATCAAGTTTTATAATCTCCTGAATTTGCAACGACAATTTTCCATCTTTTAACTTTTTAGGGGTTTCTGTCATTTTTTCTTTGAAATCTTAAGTTTTTAGCTTTAATGCACCACATGGAGCAGGTTTCCAGTCCTAATAAAAAGAGAATGTCTCCTTCAAATCCCCAACTCACTGGGACGTTTAGGATACACTCAAAGCCCCAAAGATGTGTATATATGGAAAGCTGAATATTTTTGAGTTGTTCGATTATATTTATAATTCATGGTGGAAAAGAGGGTGAGTATGAATAAGTGGGTCAAATGAATAGCTACTTGATGAATGTGCAAAGTACACAACAAAAGCAATAGAAAGAAATGTGAAATTCATAAACATACAAACTTAAGTAACTTACATAAAAATTATACAATAACGGGTCACTTGAAATGTGGAACCCAACTATTTTAGTTACCCAACCCATTGAGACACCTAATCATAGAGACTTTGGCATCATAGTCTATCCAAATTTCAACTTAGATATGCCCATTTTGGATCTCTCTGTGGAAGCTTTCTCTATCCCCAACTTGAACTCCCAAATTTAAACTATTATTCATGAAAATCCATGCTTATATAATGGATCATACATGACTCTTGGCATTTATCAATGAGCATAACAGTTAGAAACAAATATGCCATGAGTTGTCAATCTTACATGTAACTAGAACTTCAAAAAGAAATTGTTAATTGACACTCAATTGATGCATGAATTACGTCAATGCATATTCTGGAAAAAAATGGGCCTTGTGTCACAAAGTGTAATATGCCCCTCCACTAATAAAATTTAATATTAGAATCATAATAGAATTTAAATATAAATAAATAAATGATTAATATTATTATTAAAATAATATCAATTATACATATATAATGAATATTCTATTAGTCAATAATATTAAGAGTAATGTTATTAATAAATTATGTACAGTATTAATAATCTTAAATAAACAATAAGTAATAATATGTAGTAAAATAACAAAGTCTCTAAAGAGACTAAATTGTAATTATATACATGACTAACTAACGATTTACACAGAAATATGTCTACATCCGGCCATTACATTATCGATACTCGAGATAATAATGATATTGAGGATTCAGCGAGAATGATACTGTTCAGGATATCCACTCCATTATAAGCGAATAAAGACACAGTCACAGTGAAAAATGATTACCAAGTAATCAGCTAAGTATGACAAGTCTATATCGACTAAGGCATACACTTGATTTAGTAACCAGCGATTACCATTTACAAAGGAGTGTGATTAATAATAACCGTTGTTATGAAATGGAACTATTACACAGTCGTACTAATTGAAAGGGTGTAATTAAAGAGTGATTATGAATGAGGGGATGGGAGGTGTATTCAAATTGATTGTGGATTCCTACTTTGAATTCATTTGTTGTGATTGTTTTCAGGTTTGGAGGATTGGAGGTTTGTGAAATTATTGATAAGATCTTTGATATTTGTTTATTGTTGGTCGAGTCATTGCATAAATAGGTTGTACCAAATAGTAGACCATAAGGAAGTTGCCTAAAATATTAGGGGCGTAGGGGAGCTTGTATGTTGGTTTGTTTAAAAAAAAGGAATTTTCTTATGCATGATATTGCCAAGTTTGGAGAAGGGTATTCACAAGGAATCACTGCACCATATATGAGGGATTTAAGAGCCAAAACCTTCAGTTACCATTAGCATTTTTAGATGTCATTTTCACTGGCTACAACAATTAGGAGGAGTTAATTGCTCTCATTCGATTCAGTATTCATGCATTTTTTTACGACAACGATTAGTTCAGTGGCAATATAACTATTGTAGCAACGTTAACAGGTTTAATAGGTCTGGAAAAGAAGACAAATAGAGTTTATCTGGTCTCCAGTTACATTTAACAGCAATTTTCATGGTTTTGACTAGTGACTCTGAGGTTAGATCTACTCAAAATTAATTAGTGTATTCTATAATCTGAACCTATTATGATGTATGAAATTTGTTGTGATATTTCTTATTGAATGGTAAATATCTACATATCACTTTTAGTTCATTGTTAAATTGTCATTCCGTTAATGACTTGTGTTAATGTAAAAATAGTAGAATACTTCATTATGGGCATTGAATCAAACACTTGTAAAAATAAAAAATAAAATTAATCTGGCCCTTTACATAGATTTGTAATAACAAGGGTAAACAATGTAATCTTTATGTTTCCAAATAATATAATTGCAGCAATTGGGCAATGAAATAATGCTAGTATGAGCAGCAATATTTGATTAAAACTTCATACAAAATTGTGTCAGACCAAAATAAATAATCTGACTAACATAATATATTGTCGCTAGCTCAGTATGATAGCTGTGGTACAATGATTGTTGGGTTATAGAGTATTTCACAATAACAAGGTGGTGGTGTGCCAGCCTTAGAACCTTATAACGCCCTTCTTAAATTAGTACAACAACATCATCTAGCGTATGTGGTTGAGTTCAATGATATACGACAGGTGGAGATTCTAAGCACAATAGCAATAATAATGTAATTGGTCTCAACATTCCTTAATAGCAAATTGCTTTTTTTGCAAATACTTGATCAATCTAAATCTTCACCATTGAAATCTTAAGTATAAACTTAATCATCAACACAAATGTCATCTATGAATGGAATCACCTCACGGACAAGAGGGTTTTTGTCCTCAATTCAACAATGAAAACCAAGAAGGTTTTGTCCTCTGAATTTGTGAACACTAAGGGTTTTTGTAGTTGGATGAGATGACTAGAAGTGCTTGACAAAGGATTTGAGTACAAAATATGGATGATTTTCTTTGAGCAATTGACTTGCTTTAAGTGTTTTTTTAGGTCCTCAATTGGTATTTCCTATTCTGTCCTAGAACTTCCTTTAAAGTGTTTAAAAACACTTTAAAAAAAAATGTTTAAGTTGGTCTTTTAAAATGAAGTGACATGACACAACTTAAAATATTATTGTTAAATGATTTCCTCAATTGAATTACTTCAAAATAAGGACTTGACACTTGTTTTTCAGATTACTCTTTGCTGAGTATTTAAGATTATTATTTCTAGAATTTGTTATTCATTCACTAGTATTTAATATGTCTATTTTACTTCTAAATTAATGTTGAAGCATATTATTTTGTGTTATTGTGCTTTTATGTGTTAAGACTTAATAATCACAAAAACAATTGTGTTGCAATAGGTGTTAGCTTGATATTTGTATCTTTGAACACAATTATCATGTTTAGCTTATAAAAAAAGTGTGTTTTTCAGCCCATTTAATCCTTATGCATACTTGCATTGTCTAGTCTTTACTTTTAGTTGAACAATGTGAGCATCTAGTAGGATTTATTTTTACTCAAAAAGCATAAAACCTTTCATCTTTCCTTGAAGTGCATTTTATAATTTCACCCTTCACCCAAAGAGACACATTTATTTTTATTAGTATGATCATGAATCGGCCCAAAAAACATTGTACACATTTTGAAGAGTAAGTACACATTGTGCAAATTAAGATAGTTTTTGTTTACCGGGATCTTCCTCTTCTAACTCAGAGAACAGTTCCACAACACATTTCTTCCATTTTGTGTTGCGTTGAAAGGTGAAAATTAAAATGCTAACAATCAACTAACCATTCTTTAACTAAGATACATCACCAAATATAGTAGAGAGGGAGAGCTGCAACTAAAGACTTTTTTGAGTTGATCATGAGAGATGTTACTTCTGTGAGGATTTGTTTGGTCCCACTATATGAGAGTCGTGCTATGTCACTACACATGACCGCCTTACTAAACCAGAGGAATAAATATCTACTAGGTCAACGAATGACCTTAGCACACACCTCAAGGAAAGACACAGCAATGAGCCACCACAAGATATGAAAGTATTCACACACTTACATGCATTGGAGACCATTATTCACCTATGCCTCCACCCTATGTGTCAAAATTGAGAAAATACTCATTAGCTAAGCCTTATTTCTCTTTTCCTTTACGAAGCATATACAAAATCTGCATGATGGTGTTTTGAAAGGCTCTAACTTTTATTGCATGTTATAAGTTTGGTCTGTTTCAAATTATAGAATCCTAAGAGGCCACATCAACTCACAGGCCACTAGGGGTTAAAAAGACAACTCAAGCTCAACTACAGTGTAGTTCTATATGGGTCCACCACCCATTTTGTGTATGTGTTCCACGCCAAAGTAAAGTGCGCTTTGATTTTCCTTGTAGCCCATAGTTCAGTACTATTTCAGGTGGAAACATCACTGCCATTAATCAATTCCATTTTATATTTACAGCCCTTTGATATTTAGAGTATTCCTATTATTTACCACTTATTTACAGCCCTTCAATATTTAGAGTATTCCTAATATTCTCCAAACCATTTTGTACTTTGATTTTTATACAACATGCTTCCTCCACCAAAAATCACAGTACTATTCTGATACTCTATGTTTTGCATTTATATTGTCTTGACTCTTGACCCCTTTTCATCCCAATTGGTAATGTTTGTATCTGCCAAGTTCTAAGGTCTTCCTAAGAACAATGGCCTACCAAGTTCTAAGGTTTGGCTAAGATCAATTGCCTGCCAAGATGAATCTTAGGCGGTCACCATAGCTCAGTCTTAGTTTGGGCCATCATACAAAGACAAAACAGCATACACCTGAGTAATTACCTAAGTTGGTCGGGAAAAAACTTAAGCAACTAGGTTCTGATTAAGAGCAGTAGCCTGCCAAAATTAAACTTTTAGAAAGGTTATCCCAAATGTATGACATACAAATAACAAGTGATTGATATGAGAGTCATACACCCCCCGCACTTCAAAATAGAGATATGTTATAAGATCAATGTCATACTATACCACTATTCCTTGTTATTATGAATCCTTTATAACCTCAAATGACTGCTCTTTTCTTTGTAACTGATCTTGTCTTCATTTGCATGTACTCTCTTTTAGGAACTTAGATCTTGGCATTATTTTGATCCTTTATTGTTTCTTTTACTTGCATGGATAAAAACAATAGTTGTATTTCCTTTTCTACTTTATGCAAATTGTCAACATATCTTTTCCTACGTCTTGGGGATTTTGTGATTTATATTTCCACACTAGTGACTAAATTTCTTATTTAGAAACTTATGATTATATTATATCTATGGCCTTTCATTACCTATGTAATATAATGTGTTATTTTTTTCTTTTTGAAGAAATGTGTTGATAAACTCAAAGAAGGGGATAAAGTTAAGGTGTTGGATCCATATGATGGTGATATTGTGGGCAATGGGCAGATTCCCTCCCTATCTATTGTGTTGGTGCTCAAATTGATAGATTGGACTTCTTATAGATTTCGCTTATCCAATAAAGAGAAATACAATCGATTTGCCAACGAACGAGGTTTCAACAACCTCCTACAATTCTAGCTCCACGGAACCAAGGCTGGTGGGCCTGTACTTTAAACTTGTCTTCTAAGTCTTCTAGAGGTTTCCTATAGCGAATAACTGATAACTTCAACTCCTACTCCTCAAGGTGTTAATAAGATCAAAAAATTGAAAATATGTGTTATTCAAATATAATGTTATTTAAAAATTGCTTGATATGATTGAGATATGAACTGGATAAGATGAAATAAAAGAGTAATTCAAAACTTAAAACAATGGAACTTTATACTACAATTCAATTAACAAGAGAGACCAGTGCTTTATTTCAATAATGGGCAATAGAGTCGATAATTCTTCAATCCTGTGTTCAACTTCAGAGATAGCTTTGAAAACAAAAGCTTATCACCTTAAAGGCATTATGAGATGAATATATAATTAAAAGTTTGAAAATACTTCAATTTAATACTATTTCTCAAATGACAGACCAATTGATCAAGGCTTTGATCAATAGGATTTAACCATGCAAAAATGAGAAAGAAATAATTGAACATATAGAATATAAACTTGAAATGAAATATACACAACTCAAAACTATCACTCTAAGGAATTTTCAATTGATTTATCTAAAGGACTTGATTGTAAAGAAATAACAAGAACGATTGCAAAATTGAAATAAATACAGACTTATCTCTGCTTGATAAGAAAATGTATATCAGATCCTTGCCTACAATGTCTAAAATCGACTATCTTTCATTCCATCATTCCCCAAGAATCCATAGTTTCAACATATCAGTCATCATGTCATTGTTCTTCTTTTTAAATTTATTTTGATTCAATATTTATATGTTTTCAAAGGTTCACTGTGAAAAGACATGCCCTTTCACAGGACCTAATCCTAGCAACTAACCCTAAAATACCTAATAAACCAAAATATTGGTTCTTAAGAATATTTCCAGTATAAATACATTGATTTATTGTTCTTTGGTATTTCGTGCATAATAATCTGATATTTAATTTCCTGCACAAAAATACCTATCATTAGATAGTCATTTAGTAAAACTTAAAATCAAAA
This sequence comes from Thuja plicata, assembly GCA_018584345.1. Classification (NCBI taxonomy): domain Eukaryota; kingdom Viridiplantae; phylum Streptophyta; class Pinopsida; order Cupressales; family Cupressaceae; genus Thuja; species Thuja plicata. The sequence continues at coordinate 1,255,458 of MU227963.1, read as the reverse complement.
ATCATCATATTCATAATGTATGATCTTTAAAAATATTCAATAATTAATTTATGATATAACAAATAAACATTAATAAGATCGTAATATAATTTGTACAAATGTTTTTGATAAAATAAAATAAAAATACCAATAAAGTTAAATATTTAATCATAGATATTTATTTTTAATTATCAAAATATATATAATTCCTATAATCTAGGGTGCAGTAATTCTAAATAGTATAACTCACCCTAGAAAATAAAAGGGGAATACTTACCCTAAAATGATATTTAAAATTATTTACATAGGGTAAGGTTATTAATATTATAGAAAGAGGATAAAAAAAAACAACCCTAATATCATGTAA
>MU227963.1:1237866-1251322 GCA_018584345.1 Thuja plicata | reverse complement strand
ATAATGTTATTTAAAAATTGCTTGATATGATTGAGATATGAACTGGATAAGATGAAATAAAAGAGTAATTCAAAACTTGAAACAATGGAACTTTATACCGCAATTCAATTAACAAGAGAGACCAGTGTTTTATTTCAATAATGGGCAATAGAGTCAATAATTCTTCAATCCTACGTTCAACTTCAGAGATAGCTTTGAAAATAAAAGCTTATCACCTTAAAGGCGTTATGAGATGCATATATAATTAAAAGTTTGAAAATACTTCAATTCAATACGATTTCTCAAATGACGGACCAATTGATCAAGGCTTTGATCAATAGGATTTAACCATGCAAAAATGAGAAAGAAATAATTGAACATATAGAATATAAACTTGAAATGAAATATACACAACTCAAAACTATCACTCTAAGAAATTTTCAATTGATTTATCTAAAGGACTTGATTGTAAAGAAATAACAAGAATGATTGCAAAATTGAAATAAATACAAACTTATCTTTGCTTGATAAGAAAACGTATATCAGATCCTTGCCTACAATGTCTAAAATCGACTATCTTTCATTCCATCATTCCCCAAGAATCCATCGTTTCAACATATCAGTCATCATGTCATTGTTCTTCTTTTTAAATTTATTTTGATTCAATATTTACATGTTTTCAAAGGTTCACTGTGAAAAGACATGCCCTTTCATAGGACCTAATCCTAGCAACTAACCCTAAAATACATAATAAACCAAAATATTAGTTCTTAAGAATATTTCCAATAAAAATACATTGATTTATTGTTCTTTGGTATTTCGTGCATAATAATCTGATATTTAATTTCTTGCACAAAAACACCTATCATTAGATAGTCATTTAGTAAAACCTAAAATCAAAAATCAACATATTCATAATGTATGATCTTTAAAAATATTCAATAATTAATTTATGATATAACAAATAAACATTAATAAGATCATGATATAATTTGTACAAATGTTTTTGATAAAATAAAAAAAAATACCAATAAAGTTAAATGTTTAATCATAGATATTTATTTTTAATTATCAAAATATATATAATTCTTATAATCTAGGGTGCAGTAATTCTAAATATTATAATTCACCCTAGAAAATAAAAGGGGAATACTTACCCTAAAATGATATTTAAAATTATTTGCATAGGGTAAGGTTATTAATATTATAGAAAGAGGATATTAAAAAAAAACCCTAATATCATGTAATTCATCCGAATGTAAAAAAAATAAAAAATAAAAACATACTTTCACAATTTATTTTATAAAAATGCATTATGAATTTAGGGCAACCCAATAATTTTTACATTCTTTTAAAATAAAACCCCAATTATCATCTCTATAAAATAAATTTAAAACATAATAAGAGGAAAATATATATTTAAATCACCTAGTAAATATTCTAAACAAGTATATAAGGTGAAACATATATTTCCAAAAGACGCTCAACTATATTTACTTACCCTAATATGATATTTCACATTAGTAATTTAGGGCAAGTTAGGATAAAGCTAAAATATAGAAAACATATTTGTGTGAAAAAATTTTAGTAACTAGTATAAAATAGAAATGAGATAATATGATTCCCTCTAACATGTAACTCGAAGAAAACATTTAGACTAATTGGTTAGAGGGGGAGTGGTAGGTAGTTAGGAAAAAGGGTTGGCTTGAGAGGTCGAGTGTTCAACTCTTGATCGCCACCCTTTTGCCTAACTACATTTTATTTTATATATTTTTTTAAAATATCTTATTTCAAATCATTTCTCACTTTTGAAAATATAGAAGCAATTTATGACAATAAAATATTTGATTTTTCCATGTAACATAATAGGTGTTAACACTTGAAAATGGTATACATAGAACAATCATTAGAATATCAAATAATAATAATAATATAAATTATCAAATGAAATATAAGAAAAAAGGATATATCAGTAAAAAATACTTCCTTGTTAAATTTGAGCCTGCAAATTTAGGTGTCAACATATTGTACATGGAATCAACTTGAAAGGAATAGAAGATGCAAATATAAACATTTTAAAGGCCACAAGTAACGTACCCCTTTCTTATGAAGACAAAATAGATGGAGTTGTTCATCTAAAAGAGAAAGAGGGAACCTTCACACGGTGGCCACTAAAGTATTTGAAAAAAATTGCATAGTTGATCAACATGTTTATCATGTACTAGTTGTTAGACATCTTGGCTCAGTTCTTTATATTTGAGACAACTTTGATATTTTTTATTATATTTACATATATACTCTTAGATAACTTTGACACCTTACGTATATATTTTGGCACCCTGCATACTTTGAATGACAAATATTTTTATTTTAATTTGTATATTTGCATTAATTTTTTATATGAATTGATTATCTTTATTTATCATGATATTGAATCAATCTTTTAATTTTACTTGGTTGTAGTTTGTTCATGTGTAATATTTTTTATTTTCTATTATGCTTTATAGTTCAAGTTTAATATGATATTTTTTTACATAATAAAATTTATAGTATTTAAAATATTTTTTATTTCACGACCAAATAAATGACCAAAAAAATGACCAAATTAACGACTAAATTAATGACTAAATAAATGACCAAATTAATGACTCAATATACAACCAAATATATTACTCAATATACGACCAAATTAATGACTCAATATAAGACCAAATTAATGACTCAATATACGACTAAATACATGACCGAATATACGACTAAATAAATGGCTAAATAAATGACTAAATATATGACTAAATAAATGACCAAATTAATGATCAAATTAATGACTAAAATAGTTGTCATAAATTTGGTCACAAGATAAATGACTGATAATAAACTACTAATGGTCATGTGACCAAAGTTAGTCATTTATCTATAATTTTTAGTAGTTTATTTAGTCATATTTTTTTTTATGTACTAGTGATATCAAATGTGTTCTCATCTTGTTCTTTCAACTGTCAAAGTTTTCAGGATCAAATTTTGGACTATCCTTCCTGTAGTAACTCATCTTCAGGATCACCTCAAGCTGTTAATCTTTCTCTATAAGGACCAATAGCTCTGATACCAATTGTTAGGAATAACAGTCCACAAGACAACTGAGAAGGGGGATGAATCAGTAGTGATATATATTATTAAACTTTAAACTTTATAAACAAAAACTAAAATGCAAATGATAACACAGTAAATGCCAACACAATAACATAATGTTTTTTTTTCGAGGAAACCTGTTAAAGCTAAAACCCCGGTGGGAATTAGCACCCAAAAATAATGTACTGAGAGTGTAGTATTCTTGTTAAAATATTTAACCTTGTTAGGAGCTTATTAAAACATTACAGTACACAGTCCCTATTAAAAGACAAACCATATTAGGAGTCAAGAAAAGTAGTAGGCTCCCTTCCTAGGCACACTTCCCAAAGAAGGTTAAATCCACCCTCAAAGATTCACAATCTAAACAAGTGTATATTAGAATATACAATCCAGTGAACTATCTGATAGCAATTATCTTTGCTTGGTCAGTTTCAATGAAATATTTTTATCACAAACTCTGCTCTACATCCAGCATCCAAACAAGCCTCGCAGCTTTCACTTCTCTTTCTTTTTAATCTCTTCCTCTACAACATCTTTCCAAAAGAAAAGATCACTCATATATACACTATTACAATAATTTATTAGGTCGGCTAGTTAAGCTTTCCTAATACATAAATAATTAATTAGGTCGGCCAATTAGGCTTTCCCAATATACAAATAATTGTTTAACCCCTTGCTAAGATACACACGGTACCTATAAAAAGTAAACATCAAATACAATCCATCAGTTATACTCCTGAATCCACAATTCATGCTCATAATTCATATTACACGCTCATGTCTGAAGTCGGCCACCAAATAGGTCTCCTCAAGAATACACGCCATAGCTAACATCACTAGTTATCACATGACAATCGAACACAACCCATTATTCCAAAATATGTCTACAGTCCTCCAGTAATTTTGTATCACCTAAAATATCTTCACTAGTAAGATATACCCAAAATACAGAGACATGCTTTGTCAAGCATCACAGTTACTATCCAGAAATCAATCTTCACTAAATCAACTATAACATCCTCAATATGTAACATAAAGCCAAGAGAACTTAGAAATAAGGTTAACACACATCCTTCTTCATATATCCAACTTTGATCATTTTGAAACATTTGTATAGTGTCTGTACACTTTTGTTAGTCAAGTAACCAATCTGTCCTCTCCACAGAAACATATGTTGACATCAGTGACAAAACATGAATATCAAGAGTTGTTGACCTTATGGAAAGATTTGTTTTTAATTAGTGCCAAAACAATTAGTCATTATAGTGTTGACCAAGCCAACAGTTTGAAGTACAACCTGAGAAGTTACAGTGTCGTTCGAGCAGACAGTGGCAATTAGTATCACCCGATTCACCAGTATTACTTGAGTGATCAATGTGACCCGCGTACATAGTGTAGCCCAAGTGCTAGAGTTTACTATGTTTCCTGAGTATCAACATATTGCTCGAGTGCCAGTATATCACTTGAGTGGATTACTGGACCCAAGTATCAGTATTGGGCCGACTTAGTTGTTATTGTTGGATATTACTTTATATTATGGAAGTTGACTTATGAAGGTATTTATTCAGATAAGATATATATGTAAGATACTTTATTTATCCAAATGTATGTAAGTGAAGTAGCAATAGCAGAGTATGGATATGTGAATATGAAGTAGGCTATAGCAGTGTAAAGGAAGAGTAGAGACTCATCTATCACATTTAGGTGATCAGTATTATATCATTGGATCTCATTCAGCAAATCAGAGTTGCATAGAAGATCATCCACTAGTTCATCTTAACAGGTGTATCAGCAAAATCATTTAACTAGGTGGAATTAACAGTCCTTATCAAATCTCCTAATAGAGTTTCATACTTAATTGTATTGTACAAATCCTTTCACAAGGTGGACCTAACAATCCTTATTGCTCCTAACAGGACAGGCCATCAGAAGTGGTCAATTATAAACTTTAACAGGATAAATTTATACTATAATACTAAATCTTGTGGGTACCATCCCCACCCTAGTTTTACTTTCTATTTGGAAGGTTTCTTGGTAACCAAATATTGTGTCAAGTGTTGTGGATGTTTATTACTTTTTTATTTCATGCATGCAATTAGATTAGTCAATCTAATAAAAGATAAGAAAGAATAAGTTTTATTGGTTCCTGATTCACCCCCCTCCCCCCCTCTCAGTCACCTAGCATTAATATATTTTCAACAATTGGTATCAGAGCTAAAGGTTATCTTATCAAAAGTTTAACAGCTTGAGCAAAGATCAGAGGCAATGGAAATATACAGACTGGAGAAAGTCATTGAAAATGAAAAGCTAAATCTATAGGTGGCCATGCATCAAATCAAAAAACTTAAGGAGCAGCTCTCTCATTCCCTGAAAAGAAGAAAATATTTAGCAGTGCAAATGAATGATAAAAATTACATAGAAGAAAGAATTGAAGACTTATGCAAAGAAAGAAGTTCTGAAGAAGATGATGCAGCAATTGAAGACCTACTTGAAAGAATCACAATTTACATGAAGAAGTCAGAAAATTGAAGAGAGAACAAGAAATTCATTCAGTCAGTATATGTGAAGTCATGGAACAAAAGAACCAAGAATAAAATGATAGAGAAATGGCACAAGAAGATAAAAGATTTCTAAGTACAAGATTAGAGGAAAAAGAAAATGAAATCCATCATTTGTCACTTTAGCAAACAGATGTGATAAATCAACTCAATAGTTAAAATAAAGAATTTATCAACCTAAGGACTGAAAATGATTGACTGTAGAATGATCTCAACACTAAAAATAAAACCAATGAGAGCATGATGAATTCATGGGTGAGCATGGATCAGTTGATAGAGCAGACTCAATTCAGACATAATGGACATACTAGATTAGGTTATACTGAACAAGGTGAATCATCACAACAAGGAGCTCAAAAGAACAACAAACCTACTTGTAATCATTGTGGGGTAAGTTAGGGCATACATCAAATAAGTGTTGGAGCAATGGAAAGTCAAATTTTAATGGTAAATGCTACAGACACAAAAAACATGGACATAGGGAAAGTGAATGCACTGAGAAACCTAATTTGAAGGAAAATGTTTCAATTGTAACAAACAAGGTCACAAGTTTTCCAAGTGTAGAACTAAGAAATGGAACCTTGTTGAACAACTAGCTAAAATAATTTTTGGTTGGGATTACAATACACAGAGCAAATTTTGTCATTGTGGTGAGTATGGGAACATTGGTGCAAACTGTGCAAAGACACATCTCAGAAAAAGGAATCCTACTAAGAGATATTATGTGTGTAAACAACTCAGGCATCTAAGAAAGAATTGCATGAACAGAGAAAAAGTGGATACTGGTTTTGAGAAAGGGAAAGCAAAAGTTTCTAAAATCAGAACACAAATGAGTCAGTAGTGGGTAAGGAAGTCTCTTGATAATTCAGACTTAAACAATGAAGGATCGAATGGCACCCAAAATAGTGAGTTGGGTGGATCCACCATCTCAAAATAAATATGCAACCTGAGACAACTGGAACTGTGGATACGAGTCATCATACATCAGTTCAAGATATACTAGCAAGTCCAAATCTGTATATTGATGCACTAGGACACATTAAGGTTCTAACCAAGTCAGGATCTCAGTTACATCCAAGTTACATAGGCTTAACTGAGTTAAGTCAGGTTGTATGGTTTTGAAGATGTAAAGGTTAGATTTTTCCGAGCTTCCAAGAAAGTATGGGAGAACTGTCTGAGTTGTCACAACTACCAAGTACAGAGAATTTAATGAAAATCCATGATGAAATTTTTCATAAATGGTGGAGTTGAAGGGTTATTGTTTATAGTTTATAGAGTGATTAAGAGCTTACGGCGATTATAAAGTGAATCTGTTTGAAATCTTTAGTTGTATAAAAGTTTTATCAGACCTCCAAGCGATTATGGCATCCTCATCCAACAATAAGGTTAAGAAGGGATCCAAGATGTTGGTGAGAAATGTTGTCTGTGAACTGCCAAACTTTATCTTGCAATTGCAGAAGAGGCAGATCTAATGGGAGCCCATTTCCAAATTCCTCTGAAGGTATTGTTGACCAACGGTATCTGAGCTTTCAATTATTGCACCATTCAACAACTAGGCACACTAGAGATGAATAAAGCATATGAGAAACTATATGTAGACAGAAATATGAAGCTGGAACACAAAAACCTTGAAGTTAAGGGTTTAACCCACATTTTGCATATGCTGCAGAACTTCCAGATAAAATGGATTAGATTTTTTTTGAGTTGTGTTCATGACATGTATCTCTGGTCAGAGAAACCAGTGAAGATCACCAAGACCATGGTACACCATGTGATAGGTTACCCAATGCTCGACAAATCCAAGGCAACCAAAACCCTACCCCGGGATGACCTAACCAAGAAGACTCTTGATGAGTGGGATGGAAGAGGCATGAGATTGAATGGAGTCACAGACATGGAATTGAAGTTTGGTATTCATGTGATTGCACACAAGATATATAGTTCTAGCCGACCAAACATTGTACCATGTGAGGGTGTGTACTCGGCATACAAATTGGTCAAGAACAATCTTTCATTCGACCTTGCCGAGTTGCAGCTCATCCAATTGAGAAAAAACATGGAGGGCATCCAGGCATCCAAGACCAATCCATGTAATTTTGGTTCACTCTTGGTATGAATATTCTTTTATGTTCAAAATTTTTTCCCTTCCAAAGGCATAATTGTATGGAAAAAGGATAGACCCATAGTTTCTCAAATAAATGAATTTATAGTAGAATTAGGAGATAATTTTGAGAGCATCATGGATGCATACTTTGATAATTTTAGAAAGAAGATGCGGAATAGGTTCATAATTCCTAAAAAATTGGTAGAAGACTATAAAGATGATGTTTGTTTCCTAGTTGACTGTGACAAAGTATACATTCAAGCAGCCAAGCCTAGGATTGCATGGGTGAAACCTCTTGCATATGAGGTTAACATAGATGAGACCAAAGACATTATTGAAGCTCTTGTGAATGAGCATGTTCATCCTAAATCACCTTAGTTTTGTACCTATGAAGAAGCAAAGGGCAGAATATCTTTGGAAATTAAGATTCCTAAAATCCTGAAGAGAGGAAGGAAGAGAATTGAGAAGATAGGAAAGAAATATGGCAAGTATTTTGACTCTCCTCCTTCAATCACTGAAAGAAAAGGAGATGACATAAAGATAGAAGATGATGAATCTAAGAAAGAAGAAGAGGTAGAAGTAGAGCCTCCTAAGAAGAAGAGGCTAGCCCCCAAGAAAACACCTAAGGCTTCTACCCCTACTTTCACTAGATCCAAAAGAAAACTGAAATTGGCTAAGGAAGATGAAGAAGAATAAGATACATTCATATTCAAGAAGCCACCACCTACCTTTGAGCAAAGGATTGTAGATTTGAAAGGAGGCAGTGGTATGGGATCTCTCAAATCATTGAAGTATATTGCCAGAACTAAAGATGAGTAGAAGATGATTGAGGATGCAATAGTAGAGAAAATGGCAAGATGGAAGTATGATCCATCTAGGTTGAAAAGCCATATGACTGAATACCTTCTCAAGGCAATCACAATTCATTGGCACAATGAAGTAAAGATTGAAAAGGACATCAAAATGGAAACCTTGAAGCAAGTCTGATGACATGTAACTGATTGAATGTTTGATAATGTTAAGTTGAAGATGATGCAAGACATTAAAATAGTTAATGGTTTGTATTGTCATTGATGTCAACTTGATATCATCTCTGAGGTCATGTATATAATGCCAAAGACTTCAGAGAATCAATAGAACAATTATTATGCTTTTAGCAATGCATAAAAGTCAAGTATTCACTAAGTGACAGACTACACCGACGGAGTGCACACCATCGGTAAAGGCAGAGAAAAAGTCACAGTGATGCCCGATGAGCAAAAGACAGTGTTTCCCAATGACGCAGAATCAAAGGATGCCCGACGAACTAAAAATAGAGTTTCCCGAAGGACGGAGATCCCGAAGCTAACTGGAGTTACACTGATAAAATTGGCAGTTGTCACTGACGGTGAACTGCAGAATTGACTGACAAAACAGAGAGTTCAAAAAATGACAAAATATCTAGCTGGAAGAGCTTAAAGATATAATTAACTGGTTGTTTTATTTGTTTTATTTTACCACCATTAATTAATTGATTTAAAGAAGATTTATACAGTTGGAAAGAAGATAACTACGAGATAAATCAGGAGTTAAAGCCGTAAATCAGATTGGCTGGATTGTTTTTCACGCCAAGAATCAAGAATTAAGCAATATCATGTCTATATAAGAGAAAAGCATAATTCATTTCTGGAAGATTCAGATACATGGAAGGGGAGTGAATAGAAAGAAGATGTTGAAGAGAAACTAGTGAAGGTTAAACTTCATACAGTCCTGATCAATCAAGTTAAGAGAGAGCTAATGAATTCTGCGGACACCAACAAACAGTGAAGCACAGCATCACAGAGCAGAAAGTGTGGAGCACAAAGGAATTGAATTGATACATTGATCAGAGAGGTATTTTACTTAAATAGATCTGAAAATCTGTAATTCAAGTTGTATTAGAAATAGGTCATTATGTTTCAGTTTAACCATTGAAGCATTAAGTCTCTTAATAGAGTAGGACTTAACCGTCTTCTATATATTGAGGTACATCCCAAAAAGTGCCAAAAAGGTTGACTCATGAAAGTAGCATTGGTCTTACCTAAAGCCTATTGATATTCTAAGAAGGAGGTTGATTCAAGGATGGTAGTAAGATTAGCATAAAGCTTTTTGACAGTCTAAGATGAAGGTTGATTCAAGGAAGGTAGCGTAGATGCCAGATACTAAGTGACAACCTATGTATAAAAATCCTCTAACAAGGTCACACTTAACAGTGTGTTTGAAACCTTTAATAGGGTTGGCTCCTAACAAGGCTCACTTCAGAAGAGTGAAAATTTGGGGTACCGGTCCTAGTGGTTTTTCCCTTAATAGGGTTTCCACGTTAAAATCCATGTGTTATGTGTGTATGGTTTATTTCTTTATTGTTTTACATTTCACATATGCATTTCTAGATTGATTGGTATACTCTACATATTTACTAAGTATCAGTAAATAAGTCTTACTACTTATTGGTAATCGAGGAGAAAAAGGACAGACAAGGTAAACCGATAGACAGTTAATTATTTCAAAGTATTTCAAGGCATGCATCTTGTAGGGACTTAATAATCTGAGGTGTATTGATTGGTGGATTAAAGTTTAAAGGATAAATTTTTGAGGCCACTGATTCACCCCCCCCCTCCTCTTAGTTATTACTAACAGTTGGTATCAGAGCTTGTGTACTTAGAAGGAAGGTTTCAAGACCTAAGTAAAGATCACAAGATGAACAGACAAGATGTGTCCAAGTTGAACAAAGACAACTTTGCTTCATTGCAATGAAGGATAAGACTCCACTTATCAGGTATTGGAAATGATATTACTCAATACTTAGTTACTAAATATGTGTTTCCTATAGGACCATTGACAGTAGATCAATTGAGAGTGAAGCATGAGCATAACTGCATGGTTATAGAGATTTCTTCCTCACTCTCTGATGCTAAATTTGAAGATGTCAAAGATTGCAAAACTGCAAAGACAATGTAGGACAAACTGAAGCTTGTACATGGAGGTGATATAAATATTCTAATAGCCAAGGCAGAAATCCTTAGAGGAAATTTTGATGATCTCAGAATGAAAGAAGGTGAAAACACCACACAGTACAACATAAGAATAAAAGAAGTAGTCAATGCTATACGAGGTGTTGGAGGTACACTTGAAGAGGATACAGTGGTAAGTGAAATCTTAAGAACCTTGTAACCTGTATTTGTTATTAGAGTCTCTTCTATTCAACAAATGAGGGGAGTAGCAAACAATACAATTACTCTTGATAGCCTAATTGGTAGACTGATTTCATTTGAGATGAATAACTTTGACAATAGTGTCTTACCAAGTTTAGAGTCTGCATTTAAATCTTCTATGAGTATAATAAAATCTAGTCAGAGACACTCATCTAGAAGAGACAGTGAAAGTGACAGTGAAGAAGAAGATATAGATGAAATAGAAGCACTCATGGAAAGAAGAATGCAGAGAGGCAAAGGTAAATACAAAGGAAAGTTACTACTTGTATGCTTTAATTGTAAAGAGATTGGACACTTTGCTGCAAGATGTCCTAACAGAAGAAAAGATGGCACAAGTGATGACAAATATTTTGAGAAGAAATCTGACAAAGGTGATAAAAAAGATTACAGAGGTTACCGATGATCAGAAAGAAAGGATACCCAAGATTACAAGGATAAAGGCAAGAAGGCTAGCTATCTAGCTGCTTGCAAAGATGAAGATACTGACACCGAACCGGATGATGACATCGAAATAGTGTTTGTAGCTATGAAGGATGATTCAGATGAAGATGAAAGGTATGAAGAAACTACACTCATATCTAAGATTAAAAAGAATGATATCTGGATTATAGATAGTGGCTGTACTCACCATATGACCGGTGACAAAGAAAAGTTCAATACTTTTGAGTATTATAATGGTGGTATAGTAATAATGGGAAATGATACACCTTGTCAAATTGAAGGTATAGGAACAATAATGTTCAATAACCTGATTAAATGTGAAAATGCTTATTGGGTAAAAGGATTGAATTATAATCTATTGAGTGTTTCTCAGTTGAATAATTCAGGTCACAGAGTAGCATTTGAAAACAAGAAGGCAAAGATCTTCAATGAATCAAGAAAACTGATTGGTACCGATGAACAGACCAAAGGTAACTTATTCTATCTGAATGACACTAACCCCACTTGCTTGATGACTAGAAACGAAGACATATGGTTGTGGCACAAAAGATTGCGTCATGTGAATTTTGACAACATGATGAAAATAAGCAGGAAAAGAAGTGTAAGAGGCTTACCGATGATGACAAATCCAGACAACATCATGTGCAAACATTGTCAAAAAGGTAAAATGACAAAGTCTAGTTTCAAAAGTAAAACCCATACTTCTGATGATATTCTAGAATTAGTCCATACTAATTTATGTGGACCTATAAGGACAAAGATCTATTATGGAGATAGATATTTTATTCTCTTTGTTGATGATTACTCTAGAATGATGACAGTCATGTTTCTAAAAGAAAAATCTGAAGCATTCAAGATGTTTAAATGGTATAAGGCTATGGTAGAAAAACAAAGTGGTAAGGATCTGAAATGTTTGAGATCAGATAAAGGAGGAGAATTTATATCAGATGAATTCACTAATTTATGTAATGAGCATGGTATAAAAAGATAGGTTTCTACACCAAGAACACCACAGCAAAATGGGATTGCTGAGAGAAGGAACAGATCAATAGTTGATTGTGCAAGAACACTGATGATAGAGAAGGACATCACCTAGATCTTCTGGAGAGAAGCTGTCAGCACTGTTGTTTATACACTTAACAGAGTACAATTAAAGAAGGACTCAAAGAAGACTCCTTATGAGCTATGGTATGGTAAAACACCCAATGTAAGTTACTTCAAGATCTTTGGTAGTCAATGTTATGTCTTAAAACATGATAGAAATGGAAATCTTGACACCAAAAGTGATGAAGGTATTTTTCTGGGGAATTCTACCAAAAGCAAAGCTTTTAAATGTCTAATCAAGGCTTCTAACAAAATAGTTGAAAGTGCAAATGTGAGGATTAATGAATTTGCAGAAAAGAATGAGCTGGAAAGCACAAAAGAACCAGAGGACTATAACAAGTTTGTATACTATGAAGAACCCATAACTCTACCCAAGCAACAGTGCTTAAATCTAGAACAACAGAATGTTGCAACCGACGGTCAGAATGTTATTACCGACGGTCAGGATAATGATCAAGCTAATGTGCAAGGTAATGAAGATCAAGCTGATACACAAAGAGTTGTACTTGTACTTGCAATATATGTAAGAAGGAACCATCCAGAGGACTAGATCATAGGAGATAAGAAATCTGGTACAAGAACAAGAAGTAAGTCCTTAAACTCAAATTATTTAATTTGTGAGTTTGAGCAAAGATCTGTCAATGTTGCACTAGATAATAAAGAATGGATAAGTGCTATGAATGATGAGATTGAACAGATTGAGAAGAACAAGACATGATCACTTGCTCCAAGACCAGATGACAAGAATGTCATTGGTACAAAATGGATATTCAAGAATAAGTTGAACAAGAATGGAGAAGTCACAAGGAACAAAGCAAGACTAGTATGCAAGGGGTATGCACAAGAGGAAGGTATAGACTATGGAGAGACCTTTGCACCCATTGCTAGGCTAGAAGGAGTAAGAATACTAC